>CAKAOI010052261.1:110811-137970 GCA_916701655.1 Sebastiscus albofasciatus | reverse complement strand
ATGTGTATATAAGTGTGTATATATATATATATATATTTATATATATATGTATATATATGTATATATTATCATTCTATGATATATGAGTTAATAGAGAAAAAGTGAGAAAGGGGTAGGGAAATATAAGTTTTTCTTCTACCTACTCCTTTTCGGACACTATAACTCTTGTTTTGTTTGTTATTATTTTGTATCTGTTTTTATTTATTTTATGTTCGAAATAAAGTCTTTCATTCATTCATATATATATATACATATATGTGTGTGTGTGTGTGAATAATGTTTTTTTTGTTTCTGTTTTTTAATAAAGCTTTATTATACCTATAATTCCTGTATATTTCCTGACCTCTCTTTTTCCCAGTGCCTGACTCATATCAGCATTTTAAGATTATAAACTTGTAGACACACACACACACACACACACACACACACACACTTGTCTTTTTCGATATATTTTTGTTATTGTTATTATTATATATATCTTGTCCTAATTGTTTGTTATCACTATTATATAGTCATATTATTTCTTTATATTAATCTTGTCTCTAGGTGGAGGCCTCAGATAAGCCCAGTGGGTTTTTTGCCTCTTTCTGCACTGTATGTTATTCATTTATTTTTTGTTATATTGTATAGTCTTAAATTGTGCAAAACAAATAAACAATAAACAATAGATTCCCCTTTCTTATAGGCTTGTAGTATGTGAGAAACATATAAATAAGATACAGATAGATAAGATAATTGCATCCATAATGTAAAAGTTGGCAGGTAAAGCACAGCTTCATCTGGTTGAGAGTGAAGTTTGTCTCAGCTGCACTGTAAAAAAAAAAAGTGTAAAATAATGGAAATTTTCCAGCAGCAGGGGCGCCAGAAAATGTCTGTTAAAAAACGGAAAAAATACTGTCCGTTAATTAACATAAATAAACTGTAAAAAAACAAAACAGTAATTATCTTTATATAATTAGCCTTTATTACTGTAATATTACAAGAAATATTTTACTGTTAACATATATTTATTGTTAGAATAGTCATACACCGTAAATCTAAGACCATTTACATATAAATCACAAATGAAACATGTAATTTTACGTTGCAAAAGCCCAAATTTACATTAACTCTCAGAAGTTTTGCAAAATAAATCTGTATTTTTACAAGAAATATTTTTAGAATTCCATGAAATCCTTTTCTTCTAACATAAATTAATTGTTAAAATAGAGTCATAAACCTCTAAAAAAAACTGAATAATTATCTTTAAAAATGATCAAGAAAGCTTAAATACAGATAATTACAATTGTGATTACAAAAAATACTGTAAATCTAAGACCATTTACATATAAATCACAAATGAAACATTTAATTTTTACATTTTTTTCTGTCATTTTGAAATACAGACAAAAAATGTAAAATTTCTTGAAAAAAAACTGTAAAAAAATGTTTTGTTTTTTTACAGTGTGGAGTGGTTGAATCAAGGAGAGCTATTCACGACACAAAACTAAACAACAAACACTTTACGGCAGTGAACATGGCTTCTGTCTTCAGCGGTGTGCTGCAGCTCACAGATCTGGATGACTTTATCACTCCTTCTCAGGTAGTTTCAACTATTATAACATGTTTATAACACTGGGGTTCATTCTAAAAGGACTTAATAGTTAACAATAATTATTCACTTCTCATATTAAAGCAGCAGATAGAGAAAAATGTGCTGAAATAGCTTACAGTTAGCATGCTCACTGTTAGCCAGCTAGCTGTCCTCATCAAAGCTGCTGTGTGAGCAAACAACTAAATAATTACCACAACTATGAATCATTCTTTACAAAAGCTTCTAATAATGTAATGTTGACTTATTGGTTTAGCTGTTACTGATCACAAAACCTGCTAAAAGCATCAAAAGCGTGCTGCGCAGTTAGCTTTTCTGCTAATGTTAGCAATGATGTAACTCCAGTGAAACAGCAGTGTTGGGTAATAACATGGTTTTAGTGGTTACAGATAAGTTATACTTTATCTCAATAGACAAAACGTTACTGTAGCTTGAGCTATTCCCCATATTATCAAACTGAAGACCTGGTATTTTATCAGTTTATATTATTTAGATTTATTTTATTTTTGAAAATATAAGTACAATTATAATATATACATAAAAAAACTGCTCATGCCAGGGGTACATTAAAAAAGTAGAAAATAAATAAAATACAATTTTACAATTTCACAATTTACAATTTTATTTTTTTATTTATATAAATAAAATTGTATTTTTTTTTTTTACTTTATTAATGTACCCCTGGCTTTATTAATGTACCCCTGGCATGAGCAGATACAAAATCAGAATAGATTCTCATCGGCCCATAAGAAATTTATCAAACGCATACTTAGTTCTGATTGCCTTTTTATTCTTAATGATTTTTATCGTGGTGCCATATTGTCTCAGTTCTTGATAAAAATGTTCAAAATTAGGTTTGGAGTCCAACCATCTCTCCTTGTGAATGTATTATTTAGATTTATCACCTGCTATATGCTGAATGATGTAACACTGATGTTCATTTGTGTAATTTCTTACATGTCATGAATAATTTAGTCATTTCCTGTGGTCTTTGTGAAGAACAAACAGTGAAATGACATGGCTTGAAACGTTGGTCTACCAAGTGTTGACCTCTACTAATGTTTTTTTTGTCTTGTATTTAATTTCTTTACTTACTTATTTATTCTCTTATCTGTGTTAATCTTACTCCGTTCTGTCAGGTGCCTTTGGATGTTGTTATAAATTGCTGTGTGCCTCTTGTTCAAAAGTATTTTGTAGTTTGGTTCACATATGGTTTTCTGTTTCGCAGGAATGTGTCAAACCTGTTAAAATAGAGAAGAAACAGGGTAAATCTGTGGCCAAAATTCAGATAGAAGATGATGGCAGTTACGTCCAAGTCAACCAGGTGGGTACCTAGGCTTAATCAAAACCTGCGTGTTAAGTAAAATTGCACCACCTTGAGTTCATTCGCGTTGTGTTTGCAGGATGGTGGGAAGAAGAAGCTGGAGAAAGCAAAGATCACACTGAATGACTGTCTGGCCTGCAGCGGCTGCATCACCTCAGCTGAGAGTGTCCTCATCACGCAGCAGAGCCACGAGGAGCTCTTTAAAGTGCTGCAAAACAACAAGGTCGAGACGGATGGACGTGTTTGAATGCCTGTGTAGTATGTGTCTGGTTATGACTGCTTTGGAATGTGATAGTAATAATTTTGGGTGTTTGTCATTTGGACTCCCTCCACAGGCCGACGCAGCAGAGCAGAAGGTGGTGGTGGTGTCAGTCTCACCGCAGTCCAGGGCGTCCCTCGCAGCACGCTATGACCTCAGCAGCAGTGAGGCAGGCAGGAGGCTCACTTCTTTCTTCAAAGGCCTTGGTGAGTGCAAATATTACTTTGTTTATTTTGAGAAGTTGATTTAGGCAGTCACTTATGACGATTATTATCATTATTGCAGGAGTTCATCATGTCTTTGAAACGACGTACAGTAGGACCTTCAGCCTGCTGGAGAGCCAGAGAGAGTTTGTGGAGCGTTTCCAGAGGAAGGAGCAGGACAGCCAGGGACTTCCCATGATGACATCGGCCTGTCCAGGTATTCCACTTAAAAACCCTGTAGGAATAATGTTGGATTGTCCTGACCATGCTGGGGAACAATCAGCTCATTAACAAGCTTTTAATTGCAGACAAATATATTTTGAGTCTTGCAATGTGAAATTCCATCGATTACTATAATGTAAAAGTAGAATATTAATTTGTACGTAGCTGTGTTGAGGGAGGAACCGTCTTCTTATTTGTGTAACTAAGTGATATGCTTAATAAAAGGAAAAAGGCAGCGTCAGTCACTTCAGTGTAAACATTTGTGTCTGTCTGTCTGTCTGTCTGTCTGTGTGTGTGTGTGTGTGTGTCTTGCTCAGGTTGGATTTGCTATGCAGAGAAGACCCATGGGGAGTTTATTCTTCCTTACATTAGTACCACTCGCTCCCCCCAGCAGATGATGGGCTCTCTGGTTAAAGGCTATTTTGCTGAACAACAGGTACCGGGACCTTTTCACATCCGATATTGCAGTCAAACAGTGTGCTCCACTTCATGGAGGTCAAAGTGATGACATTGAGCTGTGTGTGTTGTGTGTGTTGTTGTTAGGGGCTGAGTCCAAATCAGATCTACCATGTGGCAGTAATGCCCTGCTTTGACAAGAAACTTGAGGCCTCAAGGTCGGACTTCTACCTGGACAAAGCTGAGACACGAGAAGTGGACTGTGTCATCACATCTGGTACAGTAACTACTCTTACGATGCTCTTTGTCGATATGAATGTGGTGTGTCTTATACTCTTCTCATGTCTCGTATAGGAGAGGTTCAGAAAATGCTGGAGGAGAAAAATGTGTCTCTTAATGACGTGGAACCTGTACCCCCAGACATAATGTAAGTTGTGACATTTTGTTTGTTTGTTAGCCATAGCAGGAATTTCCTGAAGAATAGACACCCACTACATATTATTCTCGACCCAGGTTCAGCAGTGTGAGCGGGGGTGAGTTCCTGAGCCATTCTGGGAGCGGGTCAGGGGGTTACCTCCATCATGTCTTCACCTACGCTGCCAAGCAGCTGTTTGGAGAGGAGGTGAAGCAGCTCACCTACAAGGTCCTCCGGTGAGTCTGTCTCAACAGCTTTAAGAAGCTTGACTGATTTGTGGTCAGTTTGTGGAACCATCAAGCTTGAGTCCAGTACGAATTCATGTACTGGACTCAATATGTGCAGTCCAAGAGGGCCAATGCGTTGAAGAATTTCTGCCTAACCCCGTTTTCCCACCTCAACCCGTCTGCCACAGGAATAAAGACTTCCAGGAAGTGACTCTAGAGAGAGACGGAGTTGTCCTGTTGTGCTTTGCTTCCACATATGGCTTCCGCAACATCCAGAACCTGGTGCAGAAACTCAAGAGGGGGAAGTCGCCTTACCACTTTGTGGAAGTTATGGCCTGTCCGTCAGGTAAAGTGAAATATGTGGATGTAAACTTTTCCTTTATGTGTGCCATTGCACGTTTGCTCCATTGGTACGGCATATATTTACCACACCAGAGAGTGTTTACTACTACCATTTGTTTTCATGTTAAGCTGGTCACAAGCTATCATAAATGCTTTTTACATATACATATGGAAGCTATAAAATGCTGTGTTCAGTCACATCTGGGGAAATAAGCAGGCATCTTAAATACATGCATTGACAAGCACAACTTGCGCCGTAGTCTCACCAGCACCGCTTTACTAATTTGAAGTTTACAAGCAAATTAAAGTGATAAACGCGGCATGTTTCCCCTCAACTCTTGTCAACATTCAGGCTGTCTAAATGGAGGTGGACAGGTAAAGCCCTTACCTGGTCAGAGCCCAAAGGAGCTTCTCCAGAAGGTCGAGGCGCTCTACAAGGCGGAGCGCCCCCTATCGCCAGAAGATGACACCCGCGTGTCCGAGCTGTACCAGTCCTGGCTCCACAGCGTAGGGGAGGAGAGAGCCAGAGCGTTGCTGCACACGGGCTACCACACCGTGGAGAAGATGACAAACGGACTCACCATGAAGTGGTGAAGAAGCGTTTTAGCAAGCACTGA
This sequence comes from Sebastiscus albofasciatus, assembly GCA_916701655.1. Classification (NCBI taxonomy): domain Eukaryota; kingdom Metazoa; phylum Chordata; class Actinopteri; order Perciformes; family Sebastidae; genus Sebastiscus; species Sebastiscus albofasciatus. The sequence goes on along the minus strand of CAKAOI010052261.1, from coordinate 132,374 downwards.
CTACAGAACCGTCCAAATATATGTTTCTGTCTGTGTTCAGAGAGAAGAGAGGGGTTATGGGCAAAGTCAAATATAAGCTGGTTTGACGTGTGCCAATAACCTTTTAAACCACTTTCTCCTTGTCTAAACGTTGTGTGCCTGGCAAGAAGACCAAGAGCGTAGATGATAGACACAATGCTGAAGCCAAACTACATTATGTATACGGTCTGATCATTTGCACTTATACTGCTGATTGTCCTCTCAAATGTATAAATAGAGAATAATACATTTGTGGGGCGCCTGTTACACTTCGAAAATGTGAGCTGAAATAACACAAAGCAAAATGTAATCATTCCTTGTTTATTTAATCTTCTATATATTGAAAAAATAAAGATTTTATTTAATTCTAGCCATTTGTTTTATACGTTTTTTTAAAAAAAAGATGTCCAACAGAGTATTGATTCAGACTGATATGTTTTATTGAATAATCTTGACTCTGATGTACAATTATAAGCTCTCGCAAAGTGAGGATTTACTACATTCATAGTGATGTACACTGCATGTTTTGTTTCTGCACTTGTTGTACAATTTATGAGTGCAGCACATCGGACTCCTGTTCTAAAATACTACCGTACGTACAAGGTGCAGTCTAAATTATACACAAATTTACGGTAAATCAATTGTGTAGAGCCCAACTGCAAAAATAAGCAAGAGAGCAACTGTACAGTATATATTTTATATACAGTATGTCCAAACTAGTAAAAAATAAAGTAAAGTATACACTGGCAGTCTCAAGGTTACCAGACTGAAAATAAACATCAATAAAGAGAGCAAAAGTGCATATGAAGTGTAAAGAATTTAAGCTAATTTTTCTCCCAAAGCCAGTTATTTAAAACAATAAATACACAACACATAAAAATTAAAACAATTTCAATGTGAATTGGTATTAGCAGACGTTGCCTGTTGGTTTGTGCATAACAGACGGGGAGACCAGCCTGTAAAGTAAATTAGTTTGTAGGAATATTTAATGAAAGCAGCTTTATACTGGCCTCTTTGTGCAGACATTGTTTCATAATTACTAAAACCAACACACTCGGGGGTCAACCAGGTTCCCAGCAGTATAAATTGGTTAAATTTAGGGTTAAAGCAACAAACGACACTCTACGGCGTCGTGTTTTGCTGCATTAAGTCATTCAAACTGTTCCTCCTTAACAGTTGATTCAGATCTCTGAAAGTGGATGTCAGGGTCTGAGGAGCCCCCACTCCAACGCCAACATGGCGTGGGCAGGAAGTCTCTCCTTGGGCTTCTTAAATTTGTCCTTCTCCTTCCGCAGGATCCTCAGCACCTCTACGGGGTCTGTCTTCCCAGTGAACTTTTGAACTCCTTCCTCCCTACAGTAAAGGATGAGGATTAGAAATATAGACATATTAACAACTGAGACAAAGCATAACATACAATTATGGCAGGAAACATCAAGATTTTAGAAACAACTGATTCATCTTGAAGCAAAAGCTCATCAAATGAGCCTGTTTTACCAGGTACACAGAGCAATTCATCATTAAAAGAGTGACTGGGTAAACGCATATGTTGTGTACTGAAAACGCTACAAGAAGCATCAAAACAAGCGCATTACATCCAAAACAACATAAAAAGATCTGAATCCATTTTTTAAAATTGGTGACATTTTTAAGAGAGCTGAGCCGGACGGCAAAGCTCTCGATTTACCGGTCAATCTTCGTTCCTACTCTCACCTATGGTCATGAGGGTTGGGTCATGACCGAAAGAACGAGATCGCGGGTACAAGCGGCCGAAATGGGTTTCCTCAGGAGGGTGGCTGGCGTCTCCCTTAGAGATAGGGTGAGAAGCTCAGTCATCCGTGAGGGAATCGGAGTAGAGCCGCTGCTTCTTTGCGTCGAAAGGAGCCAGCTGAGGTGGTTCGGGCATCTAGTACGGATGTCCTCTGGACGCCTCCCTTGGGAGGTGTTCCAGGCACGACCAGCTGGGAGGAGACCTTGCGGAAGACCCAGGACTAGGTGGTGAGATTATATACACACTGGCCTGGGAACGCCTCATGATCCCCCAGTCAGAGCTGGTTAATGTGGCCCGAGAAAGGGAAGTTTGGGGTCCCCTGCTGGAGCTGTTGCCCCCGCGACCTGAACCCGGATAAGCAGTTGAAGATGGATGGATGGACATTTTTATATATAAATATCCAAACTCACGAGAGGCGAAGAAAAGGGTTGTAGTCAAACTCCTCCATCAGGGTGGATGGCACTGTGGGTTTGTCATCATCATCTCTGGCCTGCAGACACAAAGACGGTCAGGTAACGCAGCAAAAAAAAATATTTTAAACTTTTTTTTGTTGACAATAAAAAAATAGTTTTTAGTTGTATAGCTCACCCTGGCCCAGCTCAGCATCTCTTTAACCTTTTCATTCTCTGGCTCCACCAGCATGGCAAACTTCAGGTTCTTAATGGTGTACTCGTGTCCACAGAAGACCTTCTGAACAGATGAACAGAGCATGATTCCTGATTAACTCACAAATAGCAGTAGAGGTTGAGCATCTTGGTCATTCTGGGCTTTGTGCCAGTTTTTTAGACGGTTTGCACTATGAGAGCAGAAAACAGAGAGCCAGGCTGAACTCAATCCCCTCATTGTACGTGTGTTTGTTCATCACTGTGACTCAGCCGTACACCAGCTCTTATCTGAGGTCATGTCAAGCTGCCGTTAACCCCGAGAGCGCTGCACACAACCCACCACAAATATCTCTTTTATTTCCACTCACCGTGTCTTGAGGTAGCGAGCCCAGCACCTGGGTGAGGTTGTGGTACATCTGCTCTGCCGTACCCTCGAGGAACCGCCCGCATCCGCCAATAAACAGCGTATCCCCTAACAACCACAAAAACAAAAACAAGTGGCGGCAGAGAGCAGAGGTCAGTCCCTGTCATCCCACACAGCAAGAACAATGCACAATGTGCTGGTCAACAAAGATTCATATCTCTAGCCACTCAAAATGAAGTAATCATATTTGATGCCACGTGACGTGACAGTGAGTGAACTGTAAGCTGTGTTCAGAAATGTACTTCTCAGGTTTCGGCTGGTTCCCCAGCTCGTTATGTTTACAGACAAAGACCTGTGAACACAGCGGGAGCGTCAGTGCACTCATCCTCCCAAACAAAGTAGCACATGTGACCAGAGGTATGGCATGGAGTGAACAGGCACCTCACATTGATGGAGTTAAACTGCAAAATGGAGAAAGCACAATATCAACAGACAACATGGCAGAGACACAACAACAAGAACAACTGTATAATTAACATGTTGAAGTCAGAACTGGAGATGTTTTACTTGTGGGCACCTTGAGTTCCTGAGCGTCGGTGACTTTATCCGTCAGACCCCCGATCCGATCATCTCCCCCGTACACCCTCAGACCAGGAACCTCCTTCAGCAGAGCCTCGTTCCCCCGAGCATGGTCCCTGATCAGAGAAAACAGGCTGGTTAATTATTAGCAGTGATGTGTTCGGTGTTCTGGTATTACTGATTTACAGTAAGATAAGGCTACCCTCCCACTCTCGTACCAGACAGTCTTACCAGTGATGGTGTGTGGTGAGGATAGCCGTCAGAGACAAGCCTTCTCGCTTCACGATTTCTAGCAGCTGTAATAAATAAAAACAAATCTATCTGTTAGCAGTAATTCACATATGTATGTATCTATTATTTTTATTAATTGTCAACAATTATTTTTATGATCAAATATTTGTAGGCTGGACAAAGACAAGCAATTTGATGACATCACTTTGGTCTTTAGGAAACTGTGGAGGATATTTTCACAATTTTTAAAATTTTATAAACCAAAAAAACAATTGAGAGAATACTCGGCAGAGTAGCCAATAATCAAAATAACATTTATTTTATTATCAGTACATATAATTATTGGTTGTTTATATTATGTTATATTATGCTATATTAATGCTTACACTATTGGTTCATATATTTTTTGTTTTTTGGATTATTATTATTTTTTTAATTAATTTAAAACAATAATTTTGATAATCGACTATTTATAGGTTGGACAAAAACAAGCAATTTGATGACATCGTTTTGGGCTTTAGCAAATTTTGGAGGATATTTTCACAATTTCAAAAATTTTATAAACTAAAAGAAATAATTGCAAATGTATTCAGCAGAGTAGTCAATAATCAAAATAATTCAAAAATTAAAATAATATATATATATTATCAGTACATATAATTATTGATTGTTGTTTATATTTTACTATATACTATATTATGCTTATAGTATGTGTTTCGTATTTTGTTTTTTGTTTTTTCAAATCTTACCAATCCTTTTTGATTCATGTATTATGTTTTATTATTTTCTGTATTGTGCAAACGAAGACCAATTTTTAATATGGTTCACATGGATCACTTTGGGCTTTAACTTTAATTGTGGAGGACATTTTCACAATTTTAAAGATTTTATAAACCAAAAAAACAATTGAGAAAATACTCGGCAGAGTAGCCAATAATCAAAATAACATTTATTTTATTATCAGTACATATAATTATTGGTTGTTTATATTGTACTATATATACTATATAATAAACTATATAATGCTTACAGGTTGTGTTTAATATATTTTGCTGTTTTTTTTAATCTCACCAATTCTTTTTGATTAATGTATTATGTTTTATTATGTTGTTACTTGTGCAAACAAAGACACAAAAAAGACATTTTTGACTGTGCATCACATGGACTGAAACAGGAGTGATTGTGTGTGTGTGTGTGTGTGTGTGTGTGTGTGTGTGTGTGTGTGTGTGTGTGTGTGTGTGTGTGTGTGTGTGTGTGTGTGTGTCTCACCCTGTGTGGTACAGCAGGGTCCACAGCTATGGCCTGTTTGCTCTGCTCCTCTATCACCAGGTACATGTAGTTGTCCTCCAGGATAGAGATCACCTTTACCTTCATCACACCCTCCAACGCATGCGCACTACAGTGCACGACACTTCAGGAAGAGTTTCATTAGTCAACATTTAAACTGTTGTATATAAATACACAGTAGCTGTTATATTAATGCATCACACTGATACTGTTGAGAATTAAATAATTAGCTAATAAAAGCATGCAACTGTAACACTTCAGTCAGAAGGGACCAACCTTATAATAATAATAATAATAAAAATGTGTCATGAAACATTAATGACAAATTAAATAACATACACTAGTCAGTAAAAACACGGTTACCTCAGTTTAAATGATTCTCACGATGAGGTTGTTTAATCCTCGTCCAGCTGTGATGTTGTGATTATTATTGTTCTACATCTCTGCAGTCAGACATCCAGACATCCAGACCGGGGAGTTATCGCGACGTCATCGAGCCAACATGTCACATAAATACAAGACATTTTAATCGAGCCGGAGACATTCAACGACGTCTTTCAGTCTGTGATGTTTTATATGAATAAGAATTAATATTTTAATGAATATTCTTGTCAAGCCTTCATATATTTATTATAAATATAATAATAAAATATTAATTTAAATATGCATATAAAACACCGAAAATATATGTGTATATATCTATAATAATATATACAAATATATATATAATAATTCTTATTAATATAAAACACAATAAATGTATTTGTACGCATCTATATATATTTCTAATTATAATAAATAAATGAAGACTTTACAACAATATTCATTTAAATATTCATTCTTATTGATATAAAACACCACATATATATACATATACATACATACATATATATGTATGTATATACATATATATACATATACACATATATACATATATACATACATATATACATACATATATACATATATACATACATATATATGTATATATATATGTATATATATATATACATATATACACACATATATACTATATATATACACACACACCTTGTTCTGCTCAGTATATTACATATAGATAGACTATTTATACTATATTATATAATATTGTTTTTTAATCTGTGATTTCCAATTTATAAAGATTTCATAATGCTGTCGAACGCTCTCATTACCAGTAGTGATTTACTTGAGTAATACAGTTAAGTCAAATTTTGGTACTTAAACGTACACATCAGATTTTTTTTTTTACTCCACTGCATTTTTGACACAGTTATTATAGTTACTTTGCAGACAATTATTTGTTCTATAAAACATATGACCATCATATAAAATGTGAAGCAGTTATATAGATTTAATAACCCAACAGTGTATGAAGTAGTTGAAGGCCCTAAACACCCATGATGTAATTATATTATAGTAGTTACTACATGCTAATGCTCTTGTAATAACCCAATAATATAATATATATGATAACATATGTTTCAATAGGGACATTCTGCATAATGAGCACTTATACTTAAAGCACTTTTTGAAAGCAAGACTTTTATTTTTAACGACTTAGAATAGATTTGTTTTATTGCTTTTTTCGAAGAACATCATGCAATATTCTTTTTAAGATTGTGCTTTACATGCAAACGAGCATTCAGATTATCTAACATTTAATGCTGACACAGCAATAAGTAGACAATGCTTTGCTTACAGAGCGCTTTTGAATAAAGGAAGAAATAAAAAAGCACTTGTGCTGAATTTCACATAACAAACAACCAAACTAACAGCTTCCACGCAAATATGAAAAGAAATGCCACGCGGAAGCCCTCCAAAATAAAGCATTGATACGAATCTTTACAGACAACAAAATTATTTTATCAATTTACAGAAATTGTACACGTATTCCAACATTTTTTCTTCAAGCTGCTCCCATTTAACACTTCATGAAATTGTAGTTTGTACATTAATATATTAAATAGACTCTAAAACTCAGATTTACAAACTTATTTGTCATTTAAAGCATTGAATTAATGGCCATATATTCCTTAAAACCAACATACCAAACAAACCAAAGTCAACTAAAACAAGTTTCTAGCCATATTAGGGCTGAATGTAGTGATGAAAAATGGGAGCATGAATGTAGTAGATTGATTTATGGAGGCTTTGAATATGCAGATGTTTTCTGTAGTTCACTATTGACAGCTCGCAGTGTTGTAAGCAGTTAAGAAAAGTCCCTGGACATCACTCCTTGGGCACCCTGAAGCCGTCTTTTTCTTTCCGGAGACTTCTCATGGTTTCAATCGGGCTCGTCTGCTTTACGTGGTCTTGGACGGACTTCTCTCTGAATTTAACATCAAAGAAACGTAATTAGCTCTAAACAAACTACACATACAGCAGCAGTAAGTAAATAAAGTATAATTAGTATTAAATCATGCGCTACATACTTTACTCTCATAAAGGGGTTAAATGTGAATTCATCTGCCACCGTGGACGGGATGGTTGGTTCTCCATTGCTGCATTTCTCCTACAGAAATACAAACACACGGACGCATGGTAGTTTTTATTTACAGTTTCAGAGGTTGATGATCTGATGGAAGCAATGATTGCTTGGCTGTGACACGTCAGTTAAATACCTTTGCCCACGCCAGCTTCTTCTGAATGACTTCGTTGTCCGGTTCCACGTGACGTGCAAATTTCAGATTGCTGACGGTGTACTCGTGACCGCAGTAAACACGCTTTAAACACAAAAACACTGCGGTTAGTCAGTCTGTCATACAGGTCAAGTATACGTTATCAGAATATGATACATTTCCAACACCCAAAATGGAAAATAAGATTTTAAAAACTGCAAAAGCTAAATCTAATCTCTAAATCTTCCGTCACAAATCTGCTGTAATCTTACTTTATTTTCTTTAGTGTTTACGTTAATACCCTTGACACTGACATTACAGATGGAGTGCATGTATTCACCGTTTCAGGAGGCAGGCGTCCCAGGATTTCTATCAAGGCTTTGTGCATCTGCTCTGCTGTACCCTCGAAGAATTTACCACAACCAGCCACAAACAGTGTGTCCCCTGCATGGGAAAAAAAAAGAGCATCCTTAGGAGAGCTGACTTGTTACAAAGGTTGAATCAATACTGAATCAAGAAGTTATTGTCTCCGGTATCATCTGTAGTTCATCTAATCTAAATGTTATTACCTGTGAAAACAGCTGCCGGCTCGGTGCTGTTTTCCTTCGTCACATAGTAGCAGATGTGTCCAGTTGTGTGACACGGTGTAAACAGGCATTTGACGTTGAGTGATCCAATCTGGCAAAGAATGACACCAGTGAGCAAACATCAGTCATTAGATGTTTGGATTGTAGAATGGACAGTTTGATGGTCTCTTACTTTGAAACTGTGGGAATGAGAAACTTTCTTTGTAATGGCATCGACTCGGTCGTCTCCTCCGTAGACCCTCAGTCCCGGCATTAGCTTCACCATCTTCTCATTTCCACCAGCGTGATCCCTGAGCAGAGAACATGGTCAGTGGTTAGCTTTAGAGTTTTCTCATGAATGTTCTCATGAATATAGTAAATCAATTGTAGCCAGTGTAACATTATGTGTAAAATAAATGATTAACTTAACTTGTAGCTTACCAGTGGTGATGAGTGGTCAGAACTGTTGTGAGTTTTACGCCATGTTTTCTGACGGCTTCCACAACCTGTTGAAAGCACAAAAAGGTCAAACTGAAATAGTGCTTCAGTGATTAGTCCAGAATTTCTAAAATGAGGGTATTAGTAAACCTAGAGATTTTTTTTAAATATTAATTTAAAAAATATTAGTCATGCATGATTACTACAATAATTATACTATAATACATTAGGCTGCAGTTTGCCATGTTCTGATTTGTGCATATTGTTTTCATGCTAAATGCAGTACCTGTGAGGGTTTCTGGACAATATTTGTCATTGTTTTGTGTTGTTAATTGATTTCCAATAATAAATATATACATACATTTACATAAAGCAGCATATTTGCCCACTCTCATGTTGATAAGTACTAAATACTTCACAAATCTCCCTTTAAGGTCCATTTTAATTAATGCACTGACCTTTATTGGCTCCACAGGGTCAACAATAGCTGCCTCTCTGGAGTCCGGATCTATCAGGAGGTACATGTAGTTGTCACTGAGAGCTGGGAGAAGTTCAACCCTCATGTTTGCTTGTTCCACCATTGAGGATTTCCTCACTGCGCTGTGAAGGAGGGCAGCTGCCTGGGCCCGGACTTCAACAGGGGCTTCAGGACAAGAAGATACAAGTCAATATTTGACAGACTGAAATGAGGAAACTCTCTTAATCTCATTTTATTCCTGTAAAATACTCTGGTTTTATGACAGGCAGACACTCCTTAGAAATGTCTATTTAATTAGACACAAACACCAGGAAGCTGATGGCAATAAACTGTTCAGTAAGCTAACAACAACAACAAGAGAATAATCAGATTAATAATATATTGTTCTTTGATTTTACTGTTACCTTTATGGAAACCAAAACAAAACATTCTCTAGACATAGAATAAAATCAGGATCAATATTATCAATAATGAATCCCCAGCCTGTTGCTATGGTCACAGCTGCACTCATTGACCTAACTCAGGGGTCAGCAACCTTTACTATCAAAAGAGCCATAGGCAACAAAAAAAAATCTGTCTGGAGCCGCAAAACATTTGGTCATTGTGATGAAGGTAACACAGTTTATAGTCTAAGTATATAAGTCTAATGCAGTGAGGGCCAAAGAGACAATGTACTACGGAGTATTAGGGCCACATTGAGGGAAAAAACATCTGAGATTTCCAGAATAAAGTCATAATATTATGAGAATAAAGTCATAACTTTACGAGAAAAAAAAAATCAGAATATTACGAGAATAAAGTCATAACTTTACGAGAAAAAAGTCGTAATATTACGAGAATAAAGTTATAACTTTACGAGAAAAAAAGTCAGAATATTACTAGACTTTATTCTCATAATATTCTGAGTTTATTCTCAAAATCTCAGATGTATTTTTTTCTCAATATGGCCCTAATACTCTGTCGTACCATAGACCTACAACAATGATAAATAAAAATGAAAATGTAAACACAAAACAGTTCTTCATTTCCATTTTTATAAATCCACAGGGGGCCACTGGAGAGGAGCTGAAGAGCCTCAGGTTGCTGACCCCTGCTTTAAATGGACACTGTAATGTTAATGTTAAGGTGGTAGTAGGCAGTATATTGTTTTGGCATCATTGGGCAAAAAAATCCATCAATAACCTTTCAGTATGTTGTCATTAAAAAAGTGTTCTGAGAGGAAACTAGACGTCTGCACCTCCTCATGGCTGTTTTCAGGCTTTAAAATATCTAACTCTACCTAACCTGACTGGTAAAGAGGGTTGGTTATGTAATAAGGTGCAGATGTTTGCTCAGACAGGCCAGCTGTGATCATGTGGCCCTCCTCTCTCAACAAACAACAAAAATAAAAAACACGTGTCAACAAACTAGCTAACGTTCATTTAACTTAACTGCTAAACTAGTTAACATGCTGAATAATCGAGTGAACGTACCGTATTTGAAGGCTGTAGCAGCTCCGAGCAGAGTGCAGGCACTCCCTACGAGTGACTTGAATAACATAACAACAGCAGATTATATTTCCTTATCGCATTCAAGTAAACCAGAGAAGTTTAGTTCAGCTTTAATTCCGGGTTCGTCCTCCTTTTACCCTTTCACCCGCCAGACTCAGCCAATCAAACCAGAGGGAGTCGATCAGGTTAGATAAATCAGTTAAAAACACGAATAAATTAGTTATTTTGAGCATTTTTTTAATAAGGAATCAAGAAAGATACACTAAGATATATGTGAGGGATGCTTATTTTATTTTTTTCGTCCTGATAAACACTTTTAAATACATCGATGTAACAGGTTTGATTTGTTTTTTGAGTTTACTGTTTGTCCCTTCAGGCTCGCCGTAGGTGAATCATCTCTCTTCGCGGTCCTTGGAGGGTGTCGGTTAGTGATGGGAATTCCGGCTCTTTTTAGTGATCCAGATCATTTGGCTCAGCTCACCAAGAAGAGCCGGCTCTTTCGGCTCCCAAACGGCTCTTTGTTTTACCACTTCTGCCTTTTATAATTCAGCCAAATTTAGCTTTAGCTGTTTTAACCTATGATTAGGATGTGTGGACATATATTACTTAAAGGGACTATTTATAACTTTCAGAAATGCTTGTTAACAGCGACACCGGTGGCCGTTAAATCAACGAAAGTCAGCGTCGGGCTCGCGCTTGCTCACCCTAAATAGACATGAACGAGCATCGCTCAAAACAGTGAGGCGAAACACGTCAGCTAAAACCACAATATCACTCTATATTTCAGCTGCTTGGCAGTAATGTTAGCTGACCAGATGAAGGTCTCTCCATGAATCAACCTAGTGTTGGCTTTTCCTGCTTCAGCCTCCATCCCGGTGTCCCGAGACACCGGCCCCCGGTCAGAGACGATAACGTTTCTCTCTGCGGAGCCCTGTCACTTCACAAGACATGGAAAACCTCTGTTGGTCTGGAGGAGCTGCAGCATTTATTTCTGCACAAACGTCCACTGTACATTCACTAGATATTCTCAGAACTACTAACTCTTCTGCAGTGTGTAGTGTGCGCGCATGCACGTGTAGAGATGGAGCGAGAACGAGCGCGTTGTGTGAGTGAAGACAAGCAGGCAGAGGAGCAGAATACAGTAGAGACTCCGCTGACCAAAGCTACGGTCTCCCCTGTGTATTCTGGCCGTGGTCGGGGGGCTGGAGCAGGAAGAGTTCCCAGATAGCAAATTGACTCCGCACCGGATCCGCTCCGGAGGCATGTTAGGCTCCGGTACGAATCCGCAAAACGGGTCCGGATAGGAGTCCACTTGCATGGCGGCCAGATCCGTAACAGATACGGATCACGGATCCAGACCAGATCCGGCCCGGACACTGCCCGTATCCGCTCACAAATGAGCTCATCCGGCCCGGATCCAATTTGGACCCATTCATTAAGCAGCTCATCCGGCCCGGATCCGATTGTGTCAATTGACACTGTTTTGCAAGACAGGCTTCACTAGATATAACTTTATGGTTTTTGTTGCTTCAGTATAGTTTGTGTTGGAGTCTGAGTTTGAACAGCGTAGCCACACGCAAGCGCGCATATGCGAGTGCGCATGGGAAACCGTCAAGGTAGATTTATACTTGTAAAAAGTTACAAACAGTCCCTTTAAAGAAAAACAAAAAACAAAAAAAACGTCTCTCTCATCGGTCACTTAAAAGAGTCGGGTCTTTGAACCGGTTCGTTCGTGACCTACACATCACTCCCTCAGTGAGTGTCGGTCAAAGTCCAGGTAAACCGGTGCTGACAGCTTCAGAGCGGCTCAAACCTTCCCAAACTTCTCCACAATGTCAGCAAGAAACATATCTCGCTTCTGGGAATGGGGGAGGAAGATAATCTGTGTCGGGAGGAACTACGCAGACCATGCAAAAGAGCTGAAAAACGCCATTCCCACCGAGCCCATCCTGTTCCTGAAGCCACCTTCTGCTTATGTGACAGAAGGCTCCTCCATCCAGGTGCCCAACTACTGCAGCAACCTGCACCATGAGGTGGAGCTGGGGGTGGTGATAGGTAAAGGAGGCACTGCTATCTCTCAGTCTGCAGCTATGGAGCATGTTGCAGGATATGCATTGTGCTTGGATATGACAGCCAGAGATGTGCAGGATGAGTGTAAATCCAAAGGTCATCCATGGACTCTGGCTAAAGCCTTCAACACCTCCTGTCCAGTCAGTGAGTTCATCTCCAAAGAGCGCATCCCAGACCCGAGCAACGTGACTCTGTGGCTGAAGGTGAACGACCAGCTGAAGCAGAAAGGATGCACCGACCAGATGATCTTCTCCATCCCTTATCTCATCAGCTACATCAGTGAGTTCATCACCCTGGAGGAGGGAGACCTCATCCTCACTGGGACCCCTAAAGGAGTCTCTGCTGTGCAGGAGCACGATGAGCTGCAGGCTGGCATCCAGGATGTCCTCACCATGAGCTTCAGGGTGGAGAGGCAGAACCAGTAGAGGAAATAAAAAGACACTATAATGATGAGGAGAAATAAATCATAACTCATCATGAAGAGAGTTTTTACTAGAAGTCTGAGTCAAATTATTTTAAATATATATTTTGAATATCAGTGTGAATCAGCAGATGGCAGTGCTGTGCCATCAACACCTTATTTCTGATGCTGCCTTTGTGTATTATTTGACAATAATTGATTGATCTCATGTGTACTTTTTTTTTTTTACTGTAAAATAATTCATCATTCATTGTGACTGTCTTTGTCTCAGGTCATCAGAAGTATTCAAAACTTTTATTCAAATAAAAGATGCAATAATATGTTGTTACAGTATTTTTTTATTACAAATAAATTCAAAATGCAAGTAGATCTTGACATACAGACATTTCAGTCGGCTCATTTTATCTACCAACTTTTTCTCAATCCCTCAAATACATACCTTAATAGAGGATTTTATCCATAGTAGTGCCCATCTTTAATGCATCATATCCTATCAAATGATCACGTTTTGTATGTAGAATATTAAGTAAGTACAATGTTTGTCTCTGAAATTTAGTAGGACCAGTAGAGGAAAATAAAAAAGACCAATGTGGAGAAATTAATCAGAGTTTTTACTAGAAGTTTGAGTCAAATTATTTTTAATATATATTTTTAATATCAGTGTGGATCAGCAGATGGCAGTGCTGTGCCATCAACACCTTATTTCTGATGCTGCCTTGTGCATTATTTGAAAATAATTGATTGTAATTGATCTTTTTTTACTGTATTATCTACTTCAACCATATGAAAATAATTCATCATCCATTGTGACTGTCTTTGTCTCATATCATCAGAAGTGTTCAGAACTTTTATTCGAATAAAAGATGCAATAATATGTTGTAAAAGTATTTTTTATTACAAATAAATAAAAAATGCAAGTAGATCTTGACTGCTCAGGCATTTCATTTGCTGGATTACCCAGACATACAGACATTTCAGTCGGCTCATTTTCCAGAAACTAAACATATCTTTATAGTGAAACAAACCCAAATACATACCATATAGATAATAGAGGATTTTATCCATCCTTAATGCATCATATCCTATAAATTGATCACGTTTTGTATGTAGAATATTAAGTAAGTACAATATTTTTGTCTGAAATTTAGTAGACGTATTCAGAACTTTTATTCAAATCAATTTGTAAAAATATCTTAATATTTTGAGTAAAGGTCCTACAAAAATAAAATATAAAATATAAGTAGAAATATGAATGTATTAGTAAAGAGGTAAAAGTAGTGATTATTGGAGACAGAATGGCCAATGTTAGTTATTATTATTATTATTATTATTATTATTATTCTGCAATAAAGCACAACTAGCATTTTGAAGTTAATTGTAACTACTTTATATGCTGTATATACTGAGTTAAATACAGTGGTGGAAGACATACTCAGATATTCTACTTTTAAAAGTACCACTACAACAGTGTAGAAATACGTATAAAATTTGATTAGAGTAGAAAGGTATTAGCAGCAAAATGTGCTTAAAGTTAAATTAAAAGTTCTCATTATGCAGAATATTAAGTGTATTCTAATTATTGATGCTTTAATCCAATGAATCACTTTATTCAAATTGAGGATTGTGTTTAAGGTTTTTCTTTTATGGTGATTTTGTTATAAAATATGACGACAGACACTCAAAAAAGATGTGTGCTGAAGAAGTACTCTATTGGTATCGGTATCACTTTAAGAGCACTGGTATTGGTAATGACATCATCGTTTTTTTTAAACAACACCCAGCTCTACTGGTCATAAACTCAGAAAAAGTGTTGCAGTTGCATTTAAAGGATGACTATGACTCATCCTTAAGGTTTAGCATTAAATCCTTTTCACATTGAGCCAAAGTCTTAAAAGTCAAAAAGAGATGTCAGACTCAACACTTACACCAAATCCAGACGATAGAAAGACAATACATCTGTCTCTATGTTTATTTGAAATACAATACATCCTGTATTAATATTGGTCAAAACAAATAAAAAGGCAAAAAACCCCACTAAATTACAGTGTTCATTAAACTCCAAAATCTTCCTTTCTCATGGGAACAGTAATTTGTTTAGCTCTTGGCTGGCATGCAGCGTCCACGGATGTGAGCCCACAATTTAATGCATGCCATCAATTCCTCCCGTTGTGGATTTGTTTGCATGAGTGAAAATCGACCAATGTGGATTGAGTTACTGGCCACTGTGACTACTCGAGATTAGGCGTGATGAGGGATGTGTATGTTGTGCGGTGGCTCTTATTTGGGGAATAATGGGCACATGGCAGACTCATCAGAAACACCCTGATGGAGGGAGGGATGAACCACTGTGAAGGTAAAGGAGAGGGGTTGATTTCCACAGATAAAACGTAGGATTAAAGTGTGAGGAGCCACAAAGGAAGACGTTTCATACCGAGGACTCCACACATTTTTCCACCCGTACCGCAGTCTCCTTCGATTCAGGGAAGAAATGCTCGGGGATTTCTCTGCGGTTTAGGCCTCACGGCGTCTTGTTAAATTGTGACTCCAGCTTTAATTGATGAGAGAGTAATTTGGGTTAGAGAGATTTTTTTCAAATGGTCATGGTAGCTCAACTCAAATTGGGGAACTTTTTTTTTTTTTTTAGCGATATGGGATTAAGAACTTTTACAATGGGATTTTTATAACATTGTTTTTCTGGACACGTTTCAGTGCATATACTTTCTAGCCAACAAAAGCCACCAGCTCCAGTCTGCTTATTGGGCCTTGATTGGATGACTTGAACAATCAAAGTTTATAGAGAAGCTTGCACTGTTGCCAAATGGATGGAAATATTTCACACTACGAAATGAAATCGCATTCTTAAACTAGAATGGCACTCGGAGAGCGCAGACCTCCACCCCCCCTTCTCCGTTCAGCTTGCACCATCATCCACGAGTATTTTTGTTTATGTTGAGATCAGCTGTGCGTAGCGGAGCAGCGTAAAACACTTCATTCAAACTGGACAGAAACAAAATAAAACTCACTTAAACCGTCGTCGTTACTCTTTCCAACAATCGCCAACTGTGGACGATTGGACATTTAATGTTCTGGCTGATCGGACCAAAATCTAATGGATTGTTCATTGTGCCACACCCCACCCCTCCAAAACATTTCATTCAAATCCATCATGGACTTTTGGAATGATCCTGCAAACGGACAAACAAACATACAAACAAACCAACAAACCAACGCTGGTGAAAATATAACCTCCTTCCTAGGCCTACATCCTTGGCAGAGGTAATAAAAAACTCTTCTGGTAATGTACGCACATCTGTATGGAAGACGACGCATTGTTTAAATCAAATGCTGCGTTTTGCTGTAAATGCTGCATTTTACACTACCCACTTTGCCTTCCACCTGCGTCTTCAAACGAAATGTTAAAACACTATGTGCAGTCAATCACTCTGAATGAAAAGAGGCTCGCACCTGGCCTTCACGCATGGTTTCTTTTCATTTGCCAAAGACCCCGTTCATTATTCTACGAAAATGAATTACAGCCTTTAAAGTTTGGCTTTAAAAAAAAAAGAAGAAAATCACAAATTGGTTCTTGATTTGCTCCATGGTGTTATTAATTAATCTCAAAACCACCCACTTGTTCATTCAGAATGAGACTGATTCATTAAACGCACTGTGATTGTTTACACACGGAAGAACCAGTCAAGAACGTGTCAATGATTTGTAAAATGCGGGGTAAAGACGAGGTGGATTCACTGTAAGCGATGGGTTGACATCAAGTAGCATACTGTATGTAAACTAACACACATAGAGTACAGACACACACCCTTCTGCCCTTCCAAAAATGAAATAAAATCAATTTCCTGGCCATGTCAGTGTGTGTCTGTTGATGCAATATGTCATATGCGTCCTGTCTGACTCAGTCCTTCTGATGGTGGTGTGTGTGTGTCGGTGGTTTATTTCTAAGAATGGCCTCACCACACCGTTGTCGCAGCACGCAAAGCGAGGCATCGCGAATAGTCTTTTTCTGAACACACACACACACACACACACACACACACACACACACACACATACACATTGCCAAGTTGTAAATCCTTCTCACATGTTGGACCTTTTCTTGTCATACATTTAATGTCAAGAGCTGGTGCTTTAATCTGCCAAAAAAAAGGACTTTCAGGGATTTTCAGATGCCTTTTCCCTTTCCTTTAGTCTGTTATAGAGGTTTTTTGTGCATGTAAAAGGTCTGCAAAGTTACGAAGTCCATGCCAAAGGGAGTTACTCTCCCCCACAGAAACACTGCTCCTGAACTGCCTGAAATGCCTCGCTCGAAGTCCCGCCTTTTCTTGTGTGACGTGGTGATGTCACCAAGTAGCATATTTGCATAATGGCCCTCAAACAAGCTAGTTCGAGCAGAGCTGAAGTGGAGTCCAGAGAGTCTGGTTTGGTTGATCAATCACAATAGCGGTCCAGCTGACCAATCAGAGCAGAATGGGCGGGAGCTCAATCAGAACATTTCAGGTTGAAAAGAGGTGCTGCAGCACAGCCGCTATGAGAAAAATGAAGCGTTTTTTGAACATTAAAGCATGTAAACATGCTCTAGTAGAAATCCAAAAACCAAATATTCACCTGAAAATTAGCATAATGGGTCCTCTTTAACTGGAATTTACTGTATAAAAAAAGAAAAAAGCAACAAAATTGAGCTTCGCTTCTGGATACATGTTCAAGCCCGTATTCATGTTCAAGTTGTTTTCCGTGTGAACCTGAGAGATTTGACCCGGTGACCTCCAGAAGGATGGATACCTCTGCTCTGAACCTACTGATGAACTGATGGCTACTAACACATGTTTTAACATGACCATAGCACTCAGGGTTAATATAGTAAAATATAACATATGTTTAGTAAACTGAAACTAAATGAAACGTTACCTGAAGGCCATTGTAGTTCTCCGACACGTTTGTGAATTTGCAGTGACGTGAGCCACAGAGTGCAAAACCGTGGTGCAGCCAGCCACCAGCTGACTTCCGTTGCTCCTAAAGTAGTGTTATTATGGTAAGGTGAGGCGAACGGCGTTACCATGGTTTGGCACTCAACGGCTCACGTTACCGCAGTCTTGGAAGGGGAGGAGTGAGCACAGGGGTACTCAGATGGTTGCAATCTGCAAGCACACCACTAGATGTCGCCAAACCCTACACACTGTACCTTTAAGATTTATCATCTGGGAACCATGAACGTCTGTACCAAATGTGCCAATCTATGCAATAGTTGTTGAGATATTTCAGTGTAAATATCTCAATGTAAAAATGTATCTTCAAGCCACTTAGTATTAGATGGGATGGGATAGAAAATTTACTTTGTTTACAAGATAATCCCCTCAGATCTCTGCCGTTTGGCTCCATGTCACAGGTGACATCATGGTTGGTGTGCGTTAGATCGGAAGACTGTGGCCTCCACGTAATCCCCTTTTCTCTTGAAAGCGTCAAAAATATACCTCCTCAGACTCCCGCTCGATGACAACATACCGCTTCATGTGGTGAACGCTAAACCAGAGCTGAGCTCGAGCTTTGAAGCCATTGTTGAAACCTGTGAGGCTGTAATACCTTCAGTCACACGGGGACAATGAACGGTATGATTCATATCTCATAAAAGACGACACCTGTGCAGCGCACTGCTCTAACCCTGCTCTGAAAAAAAGCGGGGCCACGACTACATTTCCCAGATCCCAGATCTAATTGAATCTGTCATAACCGCTCTGATGATGGACGCATATAACCTCGGAGTCCCCCCGAGGGCCGGGGCTCCTGTGAGTCTTGGAGATAACGCGCCCTACAGGTGTGGGAAGGTGATGTACACAGAGTCGGGTTTCAGCACACCGGCCTGCATGGGACAGGTTGATGGGGGCTCTGATTGATCCTGAAAACAGAGAGGCCTGTGGGAGAATTGTAATTGAACCTGGAACAGATGTTAAACAGTCCAGGAAGAATGTGGTTATGATGAAGGTACACAGCCTGAAAGTCAAAATTACACCGGACGAACACAAACACCACAGATTTATTAAATACTATTATTTTTTTGGTGTGTTAGACTGTTGAAGGCTAAACAGACAACATCCACTGACGGGGCCAACGGGGTTCACTGTGCAGTTACAAAAATGCATCAAAACGTGGTCCATCAAACTTTCTACAGAAAACACATCTCAGCTAATCCAACAAGCTGCACAATGTGTTCCAAATTTGCCAATAACCGCACGTAGCCGGTGCCAAACCCTCGGTCCTCTAAACTCCCTCACTAACACGACTATTTTCTCTCCTTGAACTCATCTGGGATAAACTCTACTTCACATTTAAGCTTCTGAAGGGAACAACACATGAATGCTTAATGTGACTGGAGGGAATATCCTGGATATCCTTATCATAAGCACACACGCTAGCAGAAATATAGTCATGCATATACGTATACGTTCAACATTTTTTACTCTACCTATATCAGTGTTATCACGACAATTTGGGAATGACTGATGAGGTTATTAGAGCAAGAATCTGACGATACGATATGTATCATGATATCATGGAAAGGGCAAGAGCCGGCCCTGAGTCAGTCTTTTTTTTAATTAAATGAACTATCTTTAATGAATATAACTCATCAGTTTCGTTTGATTACTGCTCGACCACCCCCGTTAATACTTTGAGTTGTTTCACCGCGGTGAAAATGTTTTTTTTGAAAGGCTAAACACCAACAAGTATAGACTGAAGCAGAATATTTTGTTAGATTAAAACATGTTTTGAATTTTAGAAATGATTGCATGTATTTTTTTTCAATAAATGTTTTTCTTTTGGACTTTACAACACTTAGGAGTTACTGGAAATGTTTGGATCACACAAGTCTGAAACAATCCTACGCAGCCGCTGTTCATAAGATACACTCTGTCTCAGGCTCTCTGTGTCAGGCTTCGAACTCATGGTGTAATTGGTACCGGAGCGAAATTGGAGCTGGATGGAGCAGGAGATAAGAAAACGGTCTGTCTTTTTAAAAAAATCCCCTCTGCGCTTCATCCAAACTCTTTCCGTTCACGCTCCTGTGTCAGTTTTGTCAAGATCTGGGCACAAAATAGATTGCAGGTATCATTTGAATGGAGAAGTTTCGATACTACTTGGTATTGGGTTACTTTGGTCCTAATGACCAGTCCAAAATGTAAAAAAAATGTCATATATCCTTCAATTTGAGGCTTATGTATTGCTGTCACTATTAGATAAAAAAAGATATACATTCATTTATTACAGTACATTAGCTGCTGAGAAACCACTAAATGACTGTTATATTCTAAAGTCTCCAATATTACCCTAGACTGATGAAGATGAATCATCAAATAAATGTGTAATTTAAATGTAAAGGACATTCAGACAGCTGCAGTGAGAATGTCTGGACCTGTGACACCATCCTACTCTATTGAATCAAATCAAATCATGAATTGCCGTACACCTAAAATATTGATGACAGAGTCATAAAACATGACTAAGTGCTGGTGGTGTCTGCAGATTCTTGTGGGAGCCACAAGTGGCTGTTCGTGAGCTCATACAGAGCAGTATATGTGCAAAGAGGGAATACTGCGAGGCTTGTTTGCTTAGATCACAGAGTTGGACGAAGTTATGGTTTATTACATAAGCAGTAGCTCATTTTTGATGAACACCGACGCACACCTTCTCGTCTCGCTTCTCAGTTTCAGGGAACGTATTCTCGATCATTCCTCCATTTTTTCTTGCTCTTTTTCTTCCTTCACCTCAATTGAATTTCTCACATCATTACCAGTGTTTAGTGACAACCGTAGATTACGCCGAATGTCCCGCTGATTTAATGAAACTTAACGACTGGGCTAGTCCCGCGAACACCGATGCTAACGTCTTTCGCAGATGGCAGAATGGGAAATCAGTTATCTTTTAATGCCTGCTGCCGGGCTGGCACGGCGTAAAAGCTCTATGGCTGGTAATGCAGAGTAATAAAAGTTGGCACAGATGAAGTGAGGCAAGCACATTTAAATTTTAGCGAGGCCCACTAAAAACTAATGCCAGACATATAAAACAGAGGGGGAATGTGACAGAAATACTGACTGGAATTAGAGGAGGCAAGATGTATGGAAAGAGCCAAAGAGAAATGGGCGTGTGTGCATGCAAACTCGCACGAATACACGCACTAGCACGCTAATGCAAGCAGCCATTTCCACAAACAAAGCTCAGTGTTAATTTTGATTGAATATTCTTTTGGTTTAATCATTGAATCAGTCAGGCACATTATGCATTGTTAAAAGGAAAAAAAAACTTCAGATCTTGTCAAATGGTGGGTTTCCTTTTTCTGGTCGTTCCACCAGAGCAGATGTTTTTTTTTTTTTTCCTTCCATACAGGATACTAGTGTACGATGAAAGAGACAAGCTCTGCTGCTGCTAATTCTGAGCCCAAAGAGAGGAAAGGAGGGGGGCTTTTCTGAGCGAGCTGACATTTTTCATAATTAAAGGCCACAGCAGCACGCAGGCCGACTCAGACGGTACATGTGGTCTCGTTGTGTGGAAGTGGCGAGAGGGAAAAAGCAGTGTGAGAGAGGAAGAGAGAGTTAAAGTTTGAGAGCAGAAATAAAGTGTGT
>CAKAOI010052261.1:65964-108584 GCA_916701655.1 Sebastiscus albofasciatus | reverse complement strand
AATTTTTTTTAAAAAAAATGTTTCGTACTTATTTTTTTCATCATTTTTATTTTTTTATTTTTTCGGATTTATTTTTTGGTCAAGTAATTTTTCATATTTCTTTTTCTGTCAAGTATTTTTTTCACAGTTTTTTCGTCAAGTATTATTTTCGTACTTTTGTTTGTCAAGTTATTTTTTTCGTGGGGTTTTTTCTTTTTGTTTTTGTCAAATTTTTGTTTTTGTCAAATATTTTTGTTTTGTAAAATATTTTTTGTCAATTTTTTTGTCAAATTTTTGTTTTTGTCAAATAATTTTTTAGTCAAATATTTTTTCTTATTTTTTGTCATTTTATTTTTTTTTATTTTTTTTCATCATTTTTATTTTTTTTATTTTTTCGGATTTATTTTTTGGTCAAGTAATTTTTCATATTTCTTTTTCTGTCAATTATTTTTTTCACAGTTTTTTTGTCAAATATTTTTTTTTTGTCAAATATTTTTTGTCAAGTATTGTTTTCATCGTTTTATGTCATGTGTTTCTTTGTCATTTTTTTATTTTTTTAAAAAAAATTTTAGTATTTATTTTTTTCATCTTTTTTTGTCAGTTTTTTATTTATTTTTTTATTTTTTTGGATACATTTTTTGGTCAAGTAATTTTTCATATTTTTTTTATGTCAAGTATTTTTTTCACACTTTTTTTGTCATGTATTTTTTTCGTACTTTTTTTGTCACGTTATTTTTTTCGTGGGGTTTCTTGTCAAGAGATTTTTTCGTATTTTTTTTGTCAAATTTTTTTTTTTTTTAAATATTTTTTTCTTATTTTTTTGTCATGTTTTATTTTTTCATTTATTTTTTTCGTATTTATTTTTTTCATCATTTTTTTCGGATTTATTTTTTGGTCAAGTAATTTTTCATATTTCTTTTTCTGTCAAGTATTTTTTTCACAGTTTTTTTGTCAAGTATTATTTTTGTACTTTTGTTTGTCAAGTTATTTTTTTCATGGGGTTTCTTGTCAAGAGATTTTTTCGTATTGTTTTTGTCAATTTTTTTTTTTGTCAAATTTTTTTTTTGTCAAATATTTTTTTTTTCAAATTTCTTTGTCATTTTTTTATTATTTATTTTTTTAGTATTTATTTTTTTCATCATTTTTATTTTTTATTTTTTCGGATTTATTTTTTGGTCAAGTAATTTTTCATATTTCTTTTTCTGTCAAGTATTTTTTTCACAGTTTTTTTGTCAAGTATTATTTTCGTACTTTTGTTTGTTAAGTTATTTTTTTCGTGGGGTTTCTTGTCGAGAGATTTTTTCGTATTGTTTTTGTCAATTTTTTTTTGTCAAATTTTTTTTTGTCAAATATTTTTTTTTCAATTTTTTTGTCATTTTTTTTTTTTCAAATTTTTTTGTAATTTTTTTTATTTATTTTTTTCATATTTATTTTTTCATCATTTTTATTTTTTATTTTTTCGGATTTATTTTTTGGTCAAGTAATTTTTCATATTTCTTTTTCTGTCAAGTATTTTTTTCACACTTTTTTTGTGAAGTTATTTTTTGTCAATTATTTTTTGTCAAAATTTGTTTAGTTTTTTGTCAAGTATTTGTTTTTGTCAAATATTTTTTTGTTAAGTATTTTTTTCATACTTTTTTTCAAGTCATTTTTTAGTCAAGTAGTTTTATTTTTTTGTATTTATTTTCTGGTCAAGTCATTTTTTGTATTTTGTTTTTGTCAAGTATTTTTTATGTTGAAATTTGTTTAGTTTTTTTTGAAGTATTGTTTTTGTCAAGTATTTTTTATGTCAAATATTATTTTCGTACTTTTTTTGTCAAGTATTTTTTTCATAATTTCTTTTGTCATGTATATTTTTTGTTTTTTTAGTTATTTTTTTAGTCAAGTATTGTTTTAGTTTTTTTAGTCAGGTTTTTAGTTTTTTTTTTTATCTTTTTCGTATTTATTTTTTGGTCAAGTAATTTTTCATATTTTTTTCTGTCAAGCATTCTTTTAGGTTTTTTTTGTCAAGAATATTTTTTCGTATTTATTTTTTGGTCAAGTCATTTTTCGTATTTTGTTTTTGTCAAGTATTTTTTATGAAAAATATTTTTTTCTTATTTTTTTGGCAAGTATTTTTTTCATCATTTTTTTTTGTCATGTATTTCTTTTTTTTCGGATTTATTTTTTGGTTAAGTAATTTTTCGTATTTAGTTTTTGTCAAGTAGTTTTTTCGTATTGTTTTTTGTTACCCTTCAAACTCTTCACAGTATCTCTCTTACTACAACTTCATAATAAACACCCCTTCAACGTGAAGAAGTCCAACAGGCCTGCCTAGTTACAGTTGCTAAATGTAAATATGTTCGAAGGAGGGGGTTTATCGGCGGCTGATCCTTCCACAAACTTTATGAACGCCAAACATATATCATTCTAGCAGTCTTAAATACGAACATCCTCAGTTTGCTTGATAACTTTACAGTGACACAGAAATTAAAAATGATGGAACATGTACTCTGGATGTCATGTCAGATAAAACTTTACTTCACAACACAGGTCAGAATTAAGGTTTTATACACACCACTGTGATTTGTGTACTTTACATATGGAGTTTTAAATGGTTCAAAATAATCACAGATCAAAACAATGAGTAACAGCCGATACAGTCGGTGCTGTCCAAGGCAATTAAAATATGTGTGGGGAGAAATATCTACAACTGCCATAGAACGTGTGTATGTGTGGTTTCTGACCACATTTAATATTTACACATGAGGTATCATTGGTATATCAACTGCAACGTGCAGAGAAATACCCTGCAACATCAGACTAAGATATGTAGCTTTTCAAAGGACATTTGGAAACAGTAAATGTAATGAAAATATAAATGCAGTCAAAGTAACACTGCTAATAATTAAAAAGACATAGTGGTTTATCATGGAGTATGACATTTTTTTCCCAATGTCCTGTCAATGAAAACATATTCAGTTGTATGTCTTGACTTGTCGTGTAATAAATACATTTCTTTCATAAAAGAAATCTGTTCCTGTCGCATTTCAAATCAACAGAAACTATAAATATCAGCTTATTTTATAGACAAAATGATATTCAAAGGCAAAGTTTTTTCCTTTCCCTTTGGTACGCACTTTGCTTCTAACTTCGGTATAACATTATACGGGCAAGAAAATGATTTAATGGTTTAATAACTAAGCCATTAACTATGTGTGTAACTTGCATATTGGCAGCACATGTCGGCGTCTACTCTCCAACAAAACAGGTGACAGTTCATGTGCTGCATGTCATGTTGAGTCCACTGAGGCAGGATTCAGCTTGTGGACTTTGTATTCCTCTCCCCCGTCCCTGAGAGCGTAAGTCCTGTGGAGCATTAAACTGTCAGACTGGATTTTATCTCCTCTATTAGTCCCAGCCAAAGTCTTGTCCAGTCATCTGGTAGAAACGGTGGTTGAAGGGCCTGTAGAAGTCTCTGAGCCTCTGCAGGACCTCAGAGGGGATCTGGGGATGGGGTCTGCCCTTGGACTTTCCAAGGCAGCGAGGTCTGCTGCTCCCCTCGGGCTTCTTCAAGCAGGGAAAACCTTTGGTCTGGTTGAAATAGAAGTGTTTGTCTGAAACGACCCTTTTCAGACCCAGGAAGTCCTGAACACGGCCCATCTCCCCGGCCGGATCGGACACCAGCCGCTCACCGCTGACAAACAGAAAGTGAGACAAGGGGAAGTGCTGAAGCCAGTTCTCCAGATGTTTGGCGTAGAGGCCGATGCGCACGGCGCTCCACGTGGTGTCAATCAGACCTGTGGTGGAGTTTTTTAAAGCCAGGCTCTGGAAGGATGGAAGGCCTGGGTTCTTGGACAGTGTCTGGGTGTAGTCAGATACGGCCCGCGTCACGGGATCCCTGACCACCACAATCAGCTTGGTTTGGCAGTTCATAGTGCAGACGCGACTAGGAGCCTCCTTTGTGACGAAGTAGCTGGGGGTTTTCTCCATGGTGATCTGGCCGTCCAGCGTCCGAGGCATCAGGCTCCTAAATGAAAAGAAGAAACTGGTCAGACACAGAATTCAGATTCATCTCTCAAAGCCGACTGTAATATATCTAGCGGAACAAGCTGCAAACATTTCAGCACTTCCAGTTCCCTTGTCTCAAAGTCAATGGGTTTTTAGTTAGACGCCAGAAATAAGGTCTGTGGTTAACACAAGCTGAAGAGATTTTAATGTTTTATTCTACAATATAAAATGGCTAAATGAGACTACAAAACATCATCCCGCCAACTCCTCCGCCTCGCCTCACGTTCATGCAACCGTGGTGTAGTTTGTTTATAGCCTAACGTTAGCTGTTTACTTCTGCCGATTGCATTCACACTTAGATAAAACGTTTGTTTGCCACAGAGGTTCTTTTTCTGCAATAATTCAAAACCAAATGGAACAATCCCATTGGCTTTCTGTCGAGAGAACCCAGCCGATGGCTAACGTGTTAGCAAACAGTCAGTATACACATCTAGTAAAGTTAGCATCCATTTGGAGTCGTGTTTGAGTCCACCCGATAAAAAGAAATCCAAATTTTAGCTCCGTTTTTGGTCTCCACCAACTCCTGGGGGAAATATCTGTCTCTTTAGCTGCTAAATGCTCCACAGTTAGCTGCTAGGCAGGTAGATACAGTTGGTTTATCAGAGTTTTTTCACTGAAAACAGCTGGCTGTTATTCCTGGAAACAACAACCCCTACTGAGTGAACCAAAAGAATAAAGTCGTGGGCTGCAAAACCAAAACAATGAGCTGAAAGACACTAAAACACTGAGGAGCTGAGGGGAACTGCAGAGTTGGGTGATAATTCTCTGTTTGTCCATCAATAATAGTAACCCCCTTTCATATAACACATAGACGACTGACCAATTGTTACTATAAAAATATTAATTAATGCAGCTTTAAAAAAGTGCCAGTTGCATTATTGTTTTACATTCTGTGAAATCGCACCCGTATGTGATTTAATCACAAGTGGGGTACAAACTGACTTCAGTGAAAAGAACATCAAGAGATAACATAAACACGTTATATACGCTAAACATTAAAGCACCCCCAAAATCTGTGTGATTAAAGGTCCGTATACTCTGTGGTGTGTTTATGTACCGGGGCCTCAGACAGCCCATCGGAGCCTCACTAAAGACCTGCACAACAGGACCATCCACTCACTACGGGCCTGATGAGTCAAAACCACAAAGCCTCAAGAACCACTTAACAGCAATTTCCTACAGATTTCCACCCCTCCTTTCTTCCTGCAAGAGCAAAGTGCCCCCCCGCTCCCCCTTCACCTCCCCTACGGGTTCTTACAAGGACCCAAACAGACCAAACAGACCAGAGTCAGGAAGTGCAACCAGGATGGTGAGCTGCTGAGCTCAGCTAGTGTGTTAAACATATGGCTGCAAGGAGGAGAGATGAAGAACACAGCAGGGAAAAGGCATGTGTTGAATTATGTGCTTAGCATATTGCAGAGATACATGTTGCATCCAATGCATAGTCTATTAATCTGTAATCCAAACCAATAATCGCTAATCTACATTGTACGTTTAAACTTTTCTTTGCTTCGAAGTCTCTGCTTTACTAAACTGTGTGCATCTGCTGTCCTATAAACTTTCAGTACTATCTGGCAAACAGGCATTGTGGGAAACGTGGTATTCGACAGATCTGGCGTTTGTGCTCCATGTGTCCAACATTTGACGGACTGCGTGATGCAAACATTGTGGTGGATTTTGGATTTCAGGGACAAATTGTTTTTTGCGTGACAAACGGGACAATGAGCAATGTTTCAAATGTTTCATAGTTCATCTTATTTGTTACTGGAAACAGAGAGCTTTCATGTGGCTTCCTATAAAATAAACAAGTAACGGAGCCTGTGTGTTTTATTAGAAGTCTGCGTACTGTCCAAAACGTCAGTGACAAGAGAGCCATTCAGAAATGTAGTTCACTGATGGACGTCCAAGGGAAATTTATTTCAATTTTGGAAGTTGTTACAGTGAGATTGACTGTGGTTAAACACTGGTTTGATTATTATTATTAAAAAGCAAACTGTAGTATTCATAAAGTAATGGTCTATTAGACCCATTGTTTGCTTGCAGAATAACAACTGTCAGCCTTTAAGATGAAAACAGATACACTCTTGTTTGGCACGTAAAAAGATTGACTACTTGAGTCTTGAGTATTGGTATGCCAACATTATTTATATTTCCTTAATGTTCCAGCTATAGACTGTATATAAGAAGTGGACGTAGTTACCATGATGTCACCTATTGGTTTGTGGACTGTCATTTTCAAGCAGATATTTTGGTTGTCGCCGTCTTGGTCTTTTGCAACGAGAAGTGACACGAGAGGGAGTACAAACACACGCTGAATAAGACATTTCATCAGGCAACCAAAAAGGTTATAATTAACTTTCATGAACTCAAAACACACCGTGAAAGGGTTAAAGTTCAAAACACGGACAACTCCCAGACCGGACCGCCATGGTAGCGACCTGTCAATCACAAGGTAGCCCCGCCCTAAAGCATCCCCTGCTTTATGGTCTATCTGACTCTAAATGGGACCATAATTTACTAAATGAACATCATGCTGTATTGAAGAAGACTTGAAACTAGCGACTGAGACCATAAACTCATGTTTACAATGTTTACTGAGGTAATAAATCAAGTGAGAAGTAGGCTCATTTTCTCATAGACTTCTATACAATCAGACTTCTTTTTGCAACCAGAGGAGTCGCCCCCTGCTGGCTGTTAGAGAGAATGCAGACTTCAGCATTGGCTTCACTTCTCAGACTCGGAGGTAGCCCACTGGTTCCAGCTGAGAGAACTAGAGTTCGGCAAAGTCTCGATGTGGAAGTGAAACAGAGTTGATGAAACTTCTAATAGTTTGAAAGTACACAAAGCAGCGATTGACTGCGGTTAGGAGCAGCAGCCAGTAGTCAAAGTACAGGTTGCGCTCATTCTGTGGTTTAAACGCAGCACAGTAGGTTAACCCCTCAACAAGCAGCAGCCTGCTGGTGCTCTTCCTGTGCAGCCAAACATTGTTGAAACCCACAAAACTTTTTAAATTGTAGTGGAGACCCTTAAGGGAATAGTTTGACATTTTGGACAACACACTTTGACAGAGTTATATGAGAAGATTGATACCACTCTCTACGGTAAAATATGAAGCTACCGCCAGCATGCCTGGCTCTGTCCAAAGGTAACAAAATCCACCTCCGGCACCTCAACAGCTCACTAATTAACACGTTGTATCTGGTTTGTTTAGTCTGTACAAAAACAAAAGTGTAAAAGCAACATGTTGTGGTTTTAGAGGGGAGGGGGAGGATTACGTGTCAGACTATTTCTTGGCCCGGTGCTTTTACTTCCTGCGTCCCGTAAAAATAAAACACATGTTGTTTTTACACTTTGGTTTTTTTGTAGGGATTAAACAAAACAAGACATAGTGATCTGTTTCCAGTCTTTGTGCTAAGCTAAGCTAACCGGCTGTAGCTTCTAGGGATGAGAATCACCAGAGGCCCCACGATACGGTATTATCACGACACTTAATTCACGATACGATCTTATTGCGATATACTTTATTACCTTTTTTTAACTGCAAATTATGCAGTTTTTCAACATTTGTTTGATGTAATAAGATACAGTTTTCACTCAGTTCATCTCAGAGTTTTCATTCACATATCTTGAGGTCAGAGGTCAAGGGACCTCTTTGAAAATGGCCATGACAGTTTTTCCTCGCCAAAATTTAGTATAAATTTGGAGCATTATTTAGCGTTTTTCCTGACAAGCTATCATGACATGGTTGGTATCAATCTATTCATTAGGTTTTCTAGTTTCATATGATACCAGTATCTTCACTTTAGCTTTAAGACTGAGCCCTACAATATCCGAAAGATAGAATAGCATCAGATTTAAGAGGTTAACAGTTTATATATTAAAAGATCGATACTTAACATCCGTGTATTTATAAAATATTGTAACGCAAAATATCGCGATACTATGCTTTATTGATTTTTCCCCCACCTTAGTAGCTTCATACTCAGTGTTAGAGTGTATTGATCTTCTCATCTAACTTCTGGTGAATAAGCCTATTTCTAGCTACTCCTATAAAGTTTTCAAAGATACCAACATACACAACATAAATGTACGACAGAGTATTAGGGCCACATTGAGGAGAAAATATAAATAAATATAATAATAAAAATAATTAAAAAAATAAAAAAATAAAAAAATAGAAAAATAAATAGATAAATAAATATATAAATAAATATGATAACAAATATAATAATAAATATAAAATAAAAAAATAAAAGAGATTACGAGAATAAAGTCTTAAGTTTCTGAGAAAAAACATAATATTATGAGACTAAAGTCAGAAGTTTAGGAGAAAAAAAGTCGTAATATTCTGAGAATAAAGTCATAATATTATAAAGTAGTAATTTGACGTGTTATTTTAGAGGGAAAATAGTGTGAAAATGAGGAACGTGGAGCATCTTGTGAAGTCATACTTTAGTTTAGGTTAAGCACGACATTATCATCAGTATCAGGACCTTGAAAAGATTGTGCAAGAAACTGCGTTTATTCCGAAGAAAGAAGCACACGGACCTGATGGAGAAACTGACTCTTTTGTGGAGGAAGAAATTACTTTTTTTCTCGTAAAGTTATGACTTTATTCTCATTAAATTACAACTTTTTTCTCGTAATATTATGACTTTAATCTCGAAATCTCTGATTTTCTTTTTCCCTCAATGTGGCCCTTATACCCCGTCGAATAAATGATACTGTCAGACAGTGTGGAATAAAATAAAAAGTGCTATTTAAGGGGAAACTAAAGGTAAAACTGCGTGTTAAAGGGTTTATATTTAGTGTGCTGCAACCTTCTGTAGTTTTGTAATTATGAAAATGTATTTGTTGTCACACGTTCATGACTATGATGAGTGTGAAGGAGGAAAGAAAACACTTCTTGTTCCTGTGTAAGCTTCGAGTTTCATCCTTTACTTAAAGTTAAGCCGTTTCAATCCACTCCCACTAAATGATCCCCCATAATAAAAGACCGTTAATTGATTATTATCCAACTACAAGAGCTGCAAATGGCCTATCGCTGCCTGTCTGTCCCCTGTTTATCTGTGTCTAATCAATAAGTCTGTCTCTATGACAGATTGTTCACTGTGTGTATGTGTGTGTGTGTGTGTGTGTGTGTGTGTGTGTGTGTGTGTGTGTGTGTGTGTGTGTGTGTGTGTGTGTACACATACACTCGTGTGAGCGCGGAGGTGTCGGTGTTTACTGATGAGAAACTGAGCGCTCGTCTCCCCTCTCTCAGCCATACTCCTCTCCATTTGTCCTTCACTCCTTCACATAATGTGTCACTTCAGTAATTGACCATAAGTTGTCTTTCCATACTCATGAATAGTTAATGAATTATGGCTTTTACCCCTCTCCCCCTCCTCTCTCTCTCTCTCTCTCATCGGGTCCCTATCGCCCTCATCACAATCTGTCTCATTATCAGAGAATCAATAATAGCCGATCATAAATCTGCTTCTGTATGTGGTGTGTCAGAACGAACAGTAAACAGATCAGAGATGATTCATTTATTGTCAATTTCCTCATGCATGTAAATATGTGTTTGACAAATACAGCTCTTTTATTTAACTTAACCCCTTAAAACTCCGGCCGCGTTCAGAGGTTCTTACAAACTGAGTTTTCAAAAGTGAAGATACTGGCATCATATGAAACTAGAAAAATTCGCAAAATTTTGGTGAGGAAAAACTGGCATGACGATTTTCAAAGGGGTCCCTTGACCTCTGACCTCAAGATATGTGAAAGAAAATGGGTTCAATGGGTACCCATGAGTCTCCCCTTTACAGACATCCCCACTTTATGATAATCACATGCAATATAAATGTGTTATTTTCTCCTATTCTAAAATGATGTGTTTGAATATTTCTTCATATTGGGGTCTCTAAACAGTCTTGAATTACATAAATTGGGTATCACTGTGAAGCTGAGACTCTTGTGGATCCAATGAGCCCAACTGTATTCATGTGTGATGATGTTAGTCCCCACAGGAGCCATTTCATTGACCTCACAGTATAAAATGACCTGTGGTGACCTCCAGGATAATCACAGCCTCATGAAACTTTACAGCCACAAACTAGAGACCTAGAGCATTCAGAGGATGGATGGATCAGACTAGAGACCTAGAGCATTCAGAGGATGGATGGCTTTCCTAGCTAGATTGACAATAAGGGAGTTTCTGAGCAGTTTACACAATACAAGTGCTCGCCATCCAGTCGCCGAAAAAGCACAATTCTTGCAGAAATCTCTCCAAATGTGAAAAGTTTTTGAAACCAAATCACAGCATGGCTTTTTCTACGGTGTTCCTCAAGGTCTTGGTGTCTTAATGTGGTGTTTTGGAGGGATAATTGAACATTTTTATCAATTTTCGAGTGGAAAAAAAATTGTTCAATTTAGTACCAAAATATGTGTAACAAATGGTATCAACTCAAAAATTGCTGCAACAATTTGTGAGACACAATAGAGCATGGGGATTGAAATCACAAACTTCTGTCAATATGTTCTACGCTCTTATACACTTTCACAATTTATTTGAATTGATTAATTTGTTTTTATTTCTTATTAATGACCAGAATAACTCGACACACAGTGCTGAGCTGCATCTCAAATTAATCTTCAGCTTGGGGGGGAAATGGTAAAGGGTTAAAGAGAAATGCCTTTCAGTCTATTGTTGTGCAAAGAGAGTAACTCGGGGCACGAAGATGTTTTCTATTTAGCCCAGTGGTAAAGTCTTGACATATTAGTCTGGAACTCCCTGCTGCTTAAAGGATATAGCACTTTTCCTCCCTGAAGTGCTGCACCGCTGATTACACTACTGATATGTTCTAGCCAGTCTGGATCAGAAGATTAAGTACTAACGCTGGCAACAAGGATGTGGCCAGGAGACTTCCTGCCCCCGAGATTATGGCTTCTGCCGCTGCAGTGCTGCAGCTATCCCCGTAGCGTCCTAACAAAAAGCATTCTGCACACAGAGCCGAGCTGACCGGAGACAAAAAAGATCCCAAAAAATCCCAATTATCGTGTCATTTTTCTGAAAAACAAAAACAGATCTAAATTTCCATGGCTTATTATATTCGTTTACTGGACCATCTACACAAAACACTGAGACTTCTGCTGCTGCGTCCAAACGCTTTCAGAGCTGAAACCCAATTAGTGGAAAATCAAGGCCGTAAAAAAAAAATGAGAATGGGAGCAAACAACAAAACTGGAGGAAAACATTTCCCAGCAGTGCTGCTGTGCTCTCTCAGAGGGTGACAGAAGGAGCCTCGAGGCCGTCCAGCGGCTCCGTCAGGCTGACGGGACGAGTGTGGGAACCTCGATTTACGCCTTCATGCCTGGATGAAACATATGCTGCAGAAAAAAAAAGCTCAACAGGCGAGCAAACCGAGCCGTTTAAAAGAATAGTTTGACATTTACGTTTATTTGTTTTCTTGCAGGGAGTTAGATGAAGATTGATACCGACCTCCATCATGAGAGCCGTATCGGTCTTCTCATCTAACTCCCCGCAAGATTTATTGTATTTCCCAAAATGCCAAACCATTAAGTATAACCTGCTGAGTTGCACTGCAGTGACAAAGCATAAAGGTTCACCATGAGACCCCGTCAACACGCCCGCTGACGCTGTCGATGTGATACTACCCTGCACACACACAGGAGGAGTCATCATTGTCAGTAAGGGCGAACGCCGCCATTCTGTCTCTGCGTTCTTTGTCTGAACAGAAACCTGAGCAAGCGGTGAGGTCTTCAAAGTTTCATGGACGCCAAAGTTGGAAAGTTAACGTGTGTAAAAACGAAACGTAGCCCGAGGACGAGCTTGAGCAACATTATAAACAATATTTCACAAGAGTGTGTATAAGAGCTAAAGTAAAAACAAACTTGTCAGCCTGGAGGTGAATTTCCGGCGCTTTTGCAGACGCCCATCACCTCTCTCCGTCGGCAGAGAGAGGAAGTGGATGGTTAGAGCCCCCTGGGAAACCACATGACTGGCAGAAAGACTGTTGCCACCCACAGATTTTAAATACATTGTTATCAGATAATTTTTTTTTTCCCCTCTATGAATAATGATGCAGTAATGGAGGGAGCGGAGGGTTTTTCTCGACAGGAGGTTAGCTGAAGTGGTACTCCCACAGAGACGTCATGTTTTACATTTTCATCATCTGTGGTGGTTTACAGCAGGATACCGGCGCAATGAGTTTGAATCTGTGTGTGTGTGCGTGGGGGTTAAAATCATGCACATATGTGTGAGTGTGTGTGTGGGCTTTTCTATAAAGAAATCCGTTTTGTTGGTCAGCAGCTAATTAGTGACTGCATGGCGTCCAATCATAATTGGGGAACTTAAAGAGGACGTCAGTGATGGTTTGCTGCGGAAATCAGTAATGACTTCAGCATTTGGCATGTGGAAGGAGCAGTGGTGACACTCAACTTAACATTTTCTATATCTGCGCCAATACTAAAACAAAACTTGTTTTTTTATATTGTTTTGAATAAAGAAATGTTTTTCCCACAAACCCTTTTTTTCTGTTTAACAAAATAAGTGACTTTGGTTGAGACTGAATATCTCAACAACTGCTGGATGGATTGCCGTGAAATTTGATACACACCGTCATGATAATAACTTTGGTGATCCCTTAATTAAAGGGGACCTATTATGTGCTTTCCCCCTTTCTTTTTAGGGTGTTATATAGTTTCTTTTGCACGTAAAAGGTCTGCAAAGTTACAAAGCTCAAAATCAACGCCAAAGGGAGTAAAGCCGGCGCAAATTTTTGTAACTACGCGCCGACTGCGCCTTCCATTTCAACATCCTCCTTCCTTCGAGGGAAGACTGGCCGGGCAGGTTCGCACAATCTATTATTATATAAACTTATTAGAGACCATAGGGACAGTCACATGACATTAAATACTTGTAAAGAAACAGGTAACACACTGGAGAAAGAAGAAGCTTTCTGCTGCAGGCTGTGAAAGAATCAGAGTGATCGTTTTGTAAAAGCTAAAAAAAAAAAAAAGGTCTGATGGAAAGATTGGCGACCCGAGAGACGGATGATTAGTTTGACTTGGAGGTAAGCGACAGTAATAACTACAGTACACAAATGCAGTGTTTGGCGGTACGTACATCGGTGTTTCCTTTCCGATAGCACGTGTTGACTTCTTGCTTATCCACAGAATATTTTGTTTGTACGCCTCCTGGCGTTTCGGAGCATATTGCAATGAACAACGCGCTGAGAATAAACGCCTCTGTGCACGCTTGTAGTGCGCGCCCGTCTACAGAGGCTCACGCTAGTATAAACAAAACAGAAACACTGCTCCTGAACTGCCTGAAACGCCTCGCTTGAAGTCCCGCCTTTTCCTCTGTAACGTGGTGATGTCACCAAGTAACACATTTGCATAACAGCTAGTTTGGCATGCCCTTAAAACAAAGCTAGTTAGAGCGGAGTCCGAACAGTTTGGTGTTCATTTTTTTTAATATTAAAGCATGTAAACATGTTCTAGTAGAAACCCAAAATACAAGTATGCACCTGAAAATGAGCATAACAGGTCCTCTTTAACTTTTCATCTAGCGCAACTGTGAATCCAACTTTCAAATCTAGTTTTTGAAACTTGATGCAAGGGACACAATTTGTGCCCAAAAAGCACTGAAGTTTGATACCAAGTCCTCGTACTGATATTAACCTGATGCTAAACAGAGCATCATGACTGCGGCTCTCTTGGTCAGTTATGAGAATCAGACTTGTTCCATTCAAACCATGTAATTGTTGACTATGTGCGCTAAAAATTGTATAATTTCCCACTGGTAATATCATTGTATTTCCATATCATTGTATTTCCATATCATTGTATTTCCATATCATTGTATTTCCATATCATTGTATTTCCATTGGTTTACTCCCATCTGTTTTCTACCTCGTGTTAATCTTTTCTGGAAATAGCAACGCAACTGAGCATGACTACCACGCATCTGAGACGTTTCATTTCGGCCAACTGACACAAAGCATTTTCCTCACCGGCTAACTGCAGTCCGGAGCTAAAACGGCACGACTGAAAGATTTTTTACAGGCGCCCCCAAAATGCACCACAATGCGCCTCAAATTATTATAATTCCCACCATATGGGGTGTGACTGTGGGCCTTATAACACCACCTAGACCCAACTGCAGCCAGAACCCACCACCATTAAAACACAATACAACTCAACACTACAGAGACCACTTCCTGGTCTGTTACACCAATCAGTGGCGTTCAGCCTCCATCACTAATGGCCTCAGGGGCTGGGACGCAGAACGAGGTGTCGGGGAAAATCACCCTCGCGCTGGAAAACGTCGTCCCATGCGCATTAGAGTCCACTTTCGCCATTTCAGCTGTCAGATATCTAGGCTGACACGGTAAGTGTTCGAGTCAGCACACTTTCACCTACTGGTTAGAGGTTATAAATAAACCTTAACAGCTCATACGGGAGGTGAAACAAATCATTTTGTTCCATTAACACTACGGAAATGAAAAGCAATATTGTGGATATTAAATGTGAATCAACTAATTTACTTTCATAAACACATCACAAGCACATCATTATGGAAATTATGAACCAACATATGGTATATACATGACAACAGACTTCAGTAATCTAAGCGCAAAAAAACTGGCATGTACTCCATTTTATAAACTGTAAAGAACAGTAGATATATTTTATACATACATTACAGTTATCTAAGAAATATCCTTTAAAATATGCATTAATATTTATTTCAGTGTTTCAGTTAATCAGAAATATGCAATCACACATTTTTTATCTGTTCAAAATGTACCTTAAAGGGAGATTTGTCAAGAATTTAATACTCTTATCAACATGGGAGTGGGC
The DNA here is from genome assembly GCA_916701655.1 of Sebastiscus albofasciatus. Lineage (NCBI taxonomy): Eukaryota > Metazoa > Chordata > Actinopteri > Perciformes > Sebastidae > Sebastiscus > Sebastiscus albofasciatus. Next base: position 93,689 of record CAKAOI010052261.1, on the reverse strand, counting down.
AAATATGCTGCTTTATGCAAATGTATGTATATATTTGTTATTGTAAATCAATTAACAATACAAAACAATGACAGATATTATCCAGAAACCCTCACTGGTACTGCATTTAGCATAACAAATATGCTCAAATCATAACATGGCAAACTGCAGCCCAACAGGCAACAACAGCTGTCAGTGTGTCAGTGTGCTGACTTGACTATGACTTGCCCCAAACTGCATGTGATTATCATAAAGTGGGCATGTCTGTAAAGGGGAGACTCGTGGGTACCCAGAGAACCCATTTTCATTCACATACCTGGAGGTCAGACGTCAAGAGACCACTTTGAAAATGTGACAGCTTTTCCTCGCCAAAATTTTGCGAGAGTTTGCAGCATTATTTAACCTCCTTTGCAACAACCTAATATTACATGGTCGGTACCAATGGATTCCTTAGGTTTTCCAGTATCATATGATGCCAGTATCTTCTATCTAGCTTTAAAACTGAGCCCGCTACAACCTAAAAACCGCAAGTTGCTTTAATGTGTCAAAGAAATTACTTATATATCTTCTTTCTGATCTAACAAAATTAAAAAGAAGCACATCAAAAATGACCCATACGTTATCCCAAAGATCGACATAATCCCATTTTATTTTCACCCTCATCACTTCAGATCCTTATTTAAAATAAAATCTATTTTAAGGACCAATGTAAATTTCAGCAGTGCTGGCATTTCTTCCTGCCCTTGTGCTGCCGCCCTTAAAGGATTTATACTACATTTTAATAGCAATCCGATCAGTCGTGGCCTTTGGTGTCAAGACTGTAGGTCAGCCAATTGACAAGCTTTCAAAAATATTGATGGAACTTGTGGACTGGTGTTTTTCCTCAAGTGGAACTGCATCTTTTCATGAATTAAATATAAAGAGACTAGTCGTTTTTTATACGATGTTATTTTGGATCCAACTGTTCATCTCTTTTAAAATAGCAACTGCCTGTTCTGCTACAAATCTTCTCAATTTAACATCATCAAGGAGCTGAAGATAGACTTCATCTGTGAGAGTTACTCACTCACTCACAGCCCACATCATGGTGACAAAGCCGTGACAATCGCAACCATTGTGCCATGGAAAGCTGAGGTTTTTCAGCTTTCTGCGGTGGCTCTCAAGTCCCATATGAAACCCATCGCTCCATGAAGTCCCCCTTAAAGCCATAAAACAACACAGAAATTCATTAAAATCTTTGCTTCATTCTGAATGCACTATTTGTGGCTTTTCCATTCCCGTAATGGGGCTCGTATGCACACATGCAAAGGAAGAAGACGGGGATGGAAGAGACGGGGATGGGTGGAGAGGGATCACTCGAGATAAAAGCGATGGAAAACACACATGAATGAGGTCTAAGTTCGTCTCGCAGAAGACAATGCTGCTGGAACAACATGCACGGGGAGATCGCCAATGTCTGACAGCAATATATGACCGTGCACGGCTCTCATCCATCTGCTAAAATCGCGGTGCTTATTTCTCCGTCCAAGACATGTGGAAGCAGGCGGAGTATCACAATGCACAAATTGTTGTCAGATATGCTAATGTGAAGCCATGTGTCTTGGACGAAGGCTGTGTTTTTATGACTCATATTGTGACTCCTCTACAAAATGATTAATAATTTTCTGATTTGGATGCATTTTAATAGCTTTTTTTATATATTGATTATGAGTAAAGAACAAGCACGCAGAGGTCATATGTGTCTGGAACGGAGAGTCGATAAAGTAATAAGACAATGTAGGTTAATTGGCGCCATACTGAGATTAAATTAATGATCCAGTGAAATGCTTATATCCATATGTATCGTATAACTATGAACCTGTTGACCTCAGAGTAGGGCCGCACAATTAATCAAATTTAATCGCGATCACAATTTTGGTTTCTCACAATTAAATGAACATGATCAACTGCAATGTTGATGTGATGTTTAGAAAAAGGCGGCTGGTTTTCAGCATTCTCATATTCATATATCCACGTTGTTCGCTGGTCAGAAACATATGTGTAACATGTTACATCACAACAACAACATGTTGTCGGTGTGGAAGTTCTTCAGTAAGTGAAGAACACGTAAAGCTGCAAGTTGTACAAAATCAGTCGTGGAGGAACAACCTTAAAAACATCTGGAACGACTAACTTAATCAGACATTTATCATATTGTAATTAATCCCCGTGATGCTGCTCAGAGTCGTCACAGTGATCGGCTCATCTGCCGACAGCACGGAGCACGTTATGGTGCGCTCAAGCTCTATTCAGTAAAAATGAGTATTGGGCGATGGTAGATTATAACGCTATCCTGATGCTTTCAAATGTAATCTTGTAAAATGTAGTTTTTGGTGAATAAATCCAGTTGTTTGAAGGAGATGTTTTCACAGCAATAAAAAAATAGATATTAGAGAGGGAATTATGACCTGTTTAACTTCCTAACACTAGCTCTGAGCACCTTATAATTAAAAATATTAATGCCAAGATTTGTTTTAATTAAAGCAAATATTTAAATAAAAATACAATCATTATTTCCTAATCATTTGAATGTTGTGTGTTTTTGCAAATAACTACTATAGATGACAATAAAGTAAAAGGATAACATTTAGCTCTGTTCGCTCTGTTTTTATACATGTGAAACTGTAATAAAAATAGTTGGTCCCTAAAAGCAAATAATAATCGTGATAAATAATCGTGATCTCAACATTGATCAAAAATAATTGTGATTATCATTTTGGCCATAATCGTGCAGCGCTACTACCTCAGAGCTGCAGATGAAGCGGGGAACTTCAACAAGATAAAATGTCAAAGCTCTTTTTTCTCTCAGAGTTGCTTTTCAGAGCCTGTCATACACAGCCGCCTCCAACCGACTCAGATGGGAAAGCGGTGCAGTGTTAGCTTCCAGATGTGGCAGGGAGTTGACCTGCTGTGACGAGGACTTGCTTGTTCCACATGGATGAGCTCTCGCTGTCACTGACACACACACACACACACATTTCCAGCAGCCTCTCTGCGGGTCGCTGCAGATGACAGCAAACAGATTTCCCCCAATTTCTGAGTTTCAGTGACAACAAGGGACTCATCTTTCAGTGATTTCACCCAGGATCACGTTGCTGCTGCTGCTGCTGCTGGCGCTATTGTTTTGTTAATCCCTCCAACTCTTCTCCAGATTAGTTTACTTCTATCCATAAACTGAAAACAGCCAATAATAAAACTAGTTTTAGTAGATCACACCCATCAGAACTGATTTAACTGGACCACTTTGTTTTCATTTGTCAAATTTGTCAGAATTACATTTTGCACACGGAGTCTTTCTTCTTCTGTTTTGCTTTTTGAGGTACGATTAGAATTGAAGCGATTATTTTATTAATAGTATGTGTAACGACTTCAGGATACAAACTAAAAGACGCTGAGAGGCTGAGGTTATACACCTTATACACTGAGATTCAAAAAATACGTTGAACAAAAATCTGGTTTAATGAAAATCAACTTATTCATAACATGCGCAAAATCAGGATAATCAACGGCGATCAAAAGAAAATAGCGGTCAACGAAAAATACGTCGACCCACTCACAAAACCGTGGTACCGCCAGCCGCTGTCTGACGTCCGTTGTTCCTAAAAGTAATGTTAATACGGTAAGGGTGGCCTCTGAGGGAGGCGAACAGCGTTACCGTGGAGTGAGCGGAGGTTGGTTGCAATCTGCAACCACACCACTAGATGGACGACCAAGTTTCACGGGAAGGCGTATAAATAGCATGACATTACATGGACATTCTGCGTGTCATGAGGAGGCATTTTAGGCTTTTCGTGTGTCATTTGTACGCCGTTTTTTGTGTGTCCAACAACACGTAAGGAAACAACGTAACATAAGTACGGAAACAAACGTCACTTACAAAACAAAACACCGGTCTCTTGGTTAAAAGTCAGGTGTTTGTTGGACCCATCCGCCTATCACTCCTGCCCGCCATAAGCAGTCTTTCTCACTTTTTTTTCTCTACGTCACTAGCTCTGAGCGTTGAAATTGCAGTCAGTACAGACAACATGGCGTACAAATGACACACCTTGCGCATTATCGTGGCATTCATACGCCTTTTCATGTGAATGGGCTAAGATGATGCTGAATCCTACACACTGCTGCCGCTTTAAAGCAAAAATGCCAAGCTTTTGCTGGTTCCAGCTTCTCAAATCTAATGATTAGTTGTCATATATGATAGTAAAGTGAATATCTTTGGTTTTTATGCTGTTAAAATGGGCTCAAATGAGTTGCAGCCCTTATTATGACCGATCAAACTTTCAGGGATCATGCTGGTGTCGCTGCCGTGCTACAGCACCAACACAGCTACAGCATTAAAGCGTAACAGCTTTACAGCACCAGTCAGGCTAATTAAAACACACATAAACTCACATAAAAACATGCCCTGGAAACACCAGGTCTGCCACAGGTATTTCCACATAAAGACATCCTTTACGCTTAGACGAGAGTAGTGAAGCTAGACGAGAGGGAGAGAAAGTGCTGGGAGAAGTGTAAAAGAGGAGTAGGAAAGGGAGCTAATGCGTATGTGATGCATGTTTACGTGCACGGAGAAAAACAGAGAGGAAGCTCAGCAGCATGCTAAAATTATCAGTGGTGAAAGTGTTTCCATGTGTCCTTATGTTCCCGGTTAAAACACAGCTAAGGGGGTTGACAAGAAAAAAAAAGCCAAGAGAAGATTAAATTACACCTTAGAGTTTCAAGAACCATCACGCTATCAAAGTGTTTGTTTAATCAGTGCTCTTCATCCTGTCAAACCTCGCTCTCTCCTTACGGCACCTTTAACGCTACAGTGTACTCACAGGTCAGAAATAGCATTGTGACACCAAGTTCAAGAGCTAAACTCAGATGTTCTCCGGGAGCTTGTAGAACATCTGGAGATGATCATCTTCATCCAGACCTTAATCCTTCTTTAGGGCCTTAACGACACCCAAATGATAGCTCTGGTCAGCCTGGTCACCCCCCAGATCAGCTGCTGGGCATGTGCAACATCTTTGAGACGTGCAGCCAAGACTGACCTTGACATGAGTTAATTGTATCATGGTTTAAATCCTTTATATATATATGAGTAATCACTGTGATGTTTGCATGACTCCCACTCAGAACAAGGTTGGAAATGTTAATACGGGATGTCATGTTGACGGGTATAAATGGTGTTTAGATGACTGTCAAGATGATGAACTGCTCCTCAGAGACCTCCACTAGCCTTTTGATCTACAGTGCAGCATGCAGGGAGGATATCGGCTTTATGGTGATCTGTATATATCAGCAGGCCTTGTGTTTGGCGGCCTGCGGTCTATTGACAGGAGACATCAGCACTTCTGCACAGGTGACACCAACCGCTGTTCATCTGACCCTTCACCCTGCCATACATCATCCGCTCTGCCACTGTCTGGGACGGCAGCCGTTGCTTTATTGTAAAGCTCAAGAACCGAATGTTTTCTCCAAAGCCTGGACAGGCAAATTAATGGAGTAAAGTTCTATTACTGAGGAAATATTGTCATCTGTGTCCGTCCTAACATTATCATGGGGGGTTGTTCTACTTCTACTACTAATGTGCTATTCCCTAAAGAACTCTAATATCATTGAGTAAATGTTCTTCTGTTGGCCTCAAATTTATTTTAGAGTATTGAAGACCACATTTACTTGGCATTGTTAGGGATCCTTAATTTGCAGTTAGATTAATTAACAAGATTATTATGGCATTTCTATTCAAGTGTAGCAGATTTGTCAGATAAACCTTCATTCTGTGAACTCTACTCCAGCATAGTATTACAAAAATAGGTTTCAAGATTAATCATGCTGTTTACGCCGAATTCCTACCCTACCTGTGTATGTTATGCAACTTAAAAATAGTAACATCAGACACATTTTTGCCTTTTTTTAGGTGGCAGGAGTGAAAATTAGTCCTCCTCAACATTTGTTGTGTTTTGGTTCAGCGTATGCTCACGCAATAGTTTGTATGATTTCACATGAAAAGTTATTCCTCATTTTTTTTTTTGTGTTTTCCTACGAATGTCCAGCAACATGTGCCGAAAGTGTGAATTTCCGCTGCAGTCTTTTCAAAATAAAACTACTTTAGTTGTAGGTGTAGGAAAAGATCAACTTGGTTAGTTTTAGGAAAAGATCGACTTGGTTAAGTTTAGGTAACAAAACATCTTAGTTAGGTTTAGGAAAAATCGACTTGATTAGGGTTAAGAAAAGATTGATTTGATTAGGTTTAGGTAACAAAACTACTCAGTTAGGTTTAGGAAAGAATCAACTTGGTTAGGTTTAGGAAAAGATCGACTTGGTTAGGTTCAGGAAAAGATCAACTTGGTTAGGTTTAGGAAAAGATTGACTTGGTTAGGATTAAGAAAAGATCGACTTGGTTAGGTTTAGGAAAAGGTCGACTTGGTTAGGTTTAGGTAACAAAACTAGATTGTGGTTTGGGTTAAAATAACTCTGAACATGTATATTAACAACAGGGGCGGAGCTAGATGTTGTAAACATCTGGGCTCAGTCCAAACCTTTAGGGAGGTCTAGGTGGCATCCTCCTCCAGGGAGATTTTTTTCCATTTATGGCAGCTTTATGCACTATTTTTCAAGCCATTTGAATGTCTAACAATCTGTACATCATTAGGGGGAAAACATGATAGTTGCCAAGGGAAAAAAAAAAAACAGATTAATGCTATTGGCCCTATATGCCTTTATTTGGACCTATATTATAATTTGGTTACACATTCATGAGAGGGGAGAAAAATGTCCTTGCAACTGCCCTTCAGTTTTTATTTTGTAGCCAAAATTGAGCTAAAAGGCAACACTGTGTGTGCATGTGTATGTGTGTGTGTGTGTGTGTGTGTGTGTGTGTGTGTGTGTGTGTGTGTGTTTGTGTGTGTGCATGTGCATGTGTGTGTGCATGTGTGCATGTGTGTGCATGTGTGTTTGTGCGCTCCTCACCTGTACCACTCCGCTCCTCTGTCATAGAACCGGTCGAAGAAGTGCGGCTCTGCACCGACCGCCCTCACGTCCGGATGGATGCGCAGAAACTCCAGCAGAGCGCGAGTTCCTCCTTTCTTCACTCCGATTATAATCACCTGCGGAAACCTTTTGGTGCCGAAAGTGTTGGCCACTGGGATGCCGTTGTTGTTGCTCTCCTTTGCTCTCCTGTCCAACACCTGCTGTTGTTGCAGCAGCTGTTCTTCCTCCACCTCCACCTCCACCTGCTGCTCTGCGTCCGCGTTTGGAGACGTTTGCGCGTCTGGATGAAGGAGGAGACGCGGCGACGGTCGCAGCTCGTCCAAAACGCGTCGGTGATCGTCCAGAAAGTCATAATCTGAAGCTCTTTGGCTGTACAAAGTCCTCGGAGCCGAGTCGCAGAGTCCGGTGAGGCAGTAGAAGAAGTAGGTGAAGATCAGGACCATGGTAAAAAACACAGACACCTTGGAGAGCACCTTGCCAAACCTGACTCTGCATCCGCTACATCCCATGAGTTGATCTCCTGCTCGGTGCCAATGAAGGGCCAAAACGAGGACAGCATGCTTCTTCTTCCTCCTTACATTAATCGGATACTGTTAATTTTATCTCTCAGAACCTGTTGCGTAAAAGTGAGGCATCGCATGGAGATGATGGATTGGTCACAAAAAAAAAAAAATCCTCATAATCTCTGTCTTTTTTTTTGTCAGAAATTATTCCTCGTCAGTGTAGAAAGTTTAGTCATTTAACATGACTCGTTTATTTGCAGTCAGATGAGACTTGCAGGCTGCTGTGTCTGTGAGCTCTGAGGTCTACTAACTAATCCCTCATTCAAGGTTTCTCCTCTTCCTCTCCTCCGCCCTCTTTTACTCCACCCCTCCCTCCTCCAGCTGTAGATGCTTCATAGGATTACATATAGAGCCTCGGGCAGTAACCTATCTTTCTATATGGCACACATATTACAAAATATATTTTCATTCATAACCTAAATTACATTATTATTATTATTATCATAAATCATCTCAAAGAAACCCACTTGATGCACCCACTGAGAAAAACTAAATCTGTGTTTGGGTTAAATATGCCTAAAGAGGGTGAATACAGGTATATTCAGTCAGACACTATGAGGGAAATAAAGTTTTTGAACAATACAGCATGTAAACATGTTCTAGTAGAAACACAAAATACAAGTATGAATATGAAAATGAGCATGGTATGGGACCTTGAAAGGGACTATTTGTAACTTTCAGAATTGCTTGTTAACAGCGACACCTGTGGCCGTTAAGTCAACGAAAGTCAGCGTCCTGTTGCTCGCGCTTGTGCTCGCTCTACATAGACATGAACGAGCATCGCTCAAAACAGTGAGGCGACACACGTCAGCTAAAATCACAATATCACTCTATATTTCAGCTGCTTGGCAGTAATGTTAGCTGACTAGACGAAGGTCTCTCCATGAATCAATGCTGATCCTAGTGTTGGCTTTTCCTGCTTCAGCCCCGGAGGAGAAACGTTATTGTCTCCCGACCGCGGCCAGAGTGAACAGGGAGACACCGGATTTTTGGTCGGAGACGATAACGTTTCTCGCTGTGAAGTCCCGTCACTTTCCGTGTCTTCACAAGACACGGAAACCTCTGTTGGTCTGGAGGAGCTGCAGCATTTATTTCTGACCAAACGTCCACTGTACATTCACTAGATATTCTCAGAGATAAACTAACTCTTCTGCAGTGTGGAGTGAGCGCGCGTTCACGTGAGAGGTGGAGCGAGACAGCGAGAACGCGCGCGGTGTGTGAGTGAAGGCAAGCAGGCAAAGGAGGAGAGACTCCGGCCACACGCGAGCGCGCATGGGATCCCGACCCGATAGATTTATACCTGTAAGAAGTTACAAACAGTCCCTTTAAATATGCCTAAAGTTATTTATGTTTTTTTGTGGAACTTTGTAACATGAAAAACACGTATTGAGTACTTTATAATGGGCTACAGGCACATGAGTGTTTTACAAATGTAAACTGACCCCACAGAAGAAAATCCTCCTTGCCCCTTTGAACCCTTGTTATAGATGTCTCTGTGAATGAGAGAAGCCCCGAGGATGTCTACCCAAAACCTTCTTGTACTCTCCCTGCACCCTTAGACTGAACCAACACACAGCTGACACGGTGACACGTCTCCCGGCACAAACAATAGTCCTAAAGCGAGGAGGGGGGCTCCTGCGAATGCTCTGTCCCATAAATACAGTATCTGAGGCTGAGTGTGGCACCTCGGGGGCCGTACAGGAAGGATCCTCCCCCTCCCCCCCTGTGAAGCTGCAGCCAGGTATAGAGTTTCCTCTGGCAAAGAGATGGACGTTGAACCTGAGATGGAGTTCAGACTTTGAACCTGACTAAGCGGCTGTTTGAATGGATGAGGGGATGGAGAGAGAGTGAGGAGAGGTGAAGGGGAACTGAGGTAGATAATCTGTCTGAGAAAGAGGTGCTCACACTCACACTCACACACACTCAGCCCCGGGGCACACGGTGTGGTTCACACAAAGATAGTGAATGAATTTAGCAAAGTGCTCACTGTGTTTCCTAATTGATGATTTTATATTTTTATCTTTCTTCAGCTCTCTTCCTCGTTATCCTCAGAGAAAATAGAAATTGCTTGGTTTTAACAAACTTAACGTCAAGGAAAAGTTTGACATTGATACTACTTTCATGTCTCTATAGATCCACCGGAACTATGAAATAGACTGGCACATAAAGAATGAATCATTGCTATTTATTACACGGTTTTGTTGAATACTCGATTCTGATTGGTCAAACACGGCGTTCTGTGGTCTGTTATTCCTTTACAACAGACCGTTGCTATGTATAACAGACCGTTGCTATGGACGCAGCTCTGATGTCGGACTCTGGCAGACCGTTTTTGTGTAAAATTGTTGATTTCTTAAGTAAGTAGCCATCATTGTTGTGAAAAAAACCCTGACAGGGCGATGCTGCGTCAGTGTGTTGGGGTTTATTTCACAACAATGACCGGCTCGCTGTACATTATCCCTTACATACCATGCGCTTATTTGCTTTCTTGTCAAGAGTTAGATGAGAAGATTGACAGCACTCTCACATCTGTCTGTTAAACTAACACGTTCTCATCCCAACAAGTCACATACTGACGCTTGGTCGGGACCCCTTACGTCTCTTTCTAACACACTGGGTAGTCCAGTGTGTGAAACTATGACGTTCCATTATAAGGTCGCAGTAAACACGTGGTTAACGTTGTGAATTCAAACAAAAATGGTTTATATACATACAGTACATGCAAACAGTCTTTTAAAAATAAACTTCGGTCTTCACAGGAAACAACTTCCTTAGGTTTAGGCAACAAAACTACTTAGTTAGGTTTAAGAAAAGATCAACTTGGTTAGCTTTAGGCAACAAAACTACTTAGTTAGGTTTAGGAAAAGATCGTGGTTTGCTTTAAAATAACGTAAGTTACATTACAAATACATCACCGTTGACTTCTGGTTTCATCCGGGACACAAACAGCGGTCTCCTGGGCGAAAGTCCGATATTTTTTGACCTACCCATCCACCCAGATCTCCTCTCAAGGCAGCGTTCACCGCTCTTTATGTTTCCTGGTTCATGATTACATGAATTACACAAAAATGTTTATTGTGGGATATAAACGAATTACAGTGCTTTACTTTTCGTAGGTATAGCGATGAGGACAGCCCGCCTGGCTCTGTCCAAACGTAACAAAACCACCTCCTAACTCTAGAGCTCACTTAACCCCCTGTAAAATCTCGATTTGTCATTTTTACGCTTTTGTTTTTTACCGATTAAACAAACAAGATATAACGTAAGAAAGTGAATAACAAACAACAACTTTTCCTTTAAGGAATATATAAACGTTTCAAAGTTACGCTTTACAAAGCCTGTGATTTGACGTCTCCTGAGATGTAAAAACCAGTTTGTAAAAAAAAAAAAAAAAAAAGTGCTCAAACAAAGGTCTGCGGATTCTGACATGACCCAGGCAAATATAGAATAATGATATGTTTTGAAGCACAAACAGCCATTGTAAATCCATCCAAAGCGAGGCCAGCCTGGCACCGAGGAATTCACAGCTTTGGAAATGACTGTCTGCTGGCTGGAGGCAGATTCAGTCAGAATGAGGTCAGGATCCAGGCTTTTGCTTTCATCAGACATTTTATTTGCTTTTCCCTCACGCTAATTGCTCTAGCTGGAGTTACGCTGACAGGTTTGGACGCAGAAATATAAACAGAGAGATTAAAGAAACAAACAGGCAGCGAGTTGTGAACTGTGCCTGTATGTAAAGGGTTGTGATTGGATAATACGTCTCTCTGTTGATGTGTTTGTGTGTGTACGTCTCATCTTTGTGTACATTATATGCGCTCGCATTCATCTATAGGCATTCATGCATACGTGTGTGCAGTTCAGACTACATTTGTGGTGCCTTCAGGTGTGTACCGCCGCCGCCTGCTGCATCCCTGTGTGCACCACTGATGGAGATTTCCATAGCCAGAGGCCCGCTGATGGCGTGTACATGTGTCAGCCATTACAGCAAATTACAAATCCTCCTCAGCAAAAACACAATGTTCCACCCTCATTTAGTAATTTCCAGTTTGAGGAAGAAGCTGTCGGACATTTGCGATAGCCGCAAGATACCCGGCAGAATCTCCTTAAAGCCCTCATGACAGATCTTTGAAAGCACCGCCCAGGAGATACTCATTTAGCGGTGCCGAGGTATGGCTGCAGTTTCCCCCACAAATGGAACCATGAATGAGATATTTACTGATAATGAACTCCAGATTGAAGATGTATCGGAGGATTTTTCCTTCTGTTTGGATCTTTTCTATGCAGTGATGTGGTTATTATTATTATCCCAAAACAATTCAGTTTAATGCTCACATTGTGGCGTCTGAAGTGCGGCTCCTTTGAAGGAATAAAAGATGTCACACACACACTTTGCTGTACGTTAGGTGCTGAATGGCCGAGCCCTCAGGTGGGGAGGCTCGCTGAATACAAAAGCCAACAACAAAAGAAGACTGTGAAGCCCCACCCTCCTCCTGGAGCCTTCCCCAAAACTTTCAAACGTAAGCAAAGTCGGCGAGAATGATGGACGGCCGACGAGAACAGAATCACTCTGATCTCTCCATCCACACACACAATGTTCCCCCACATCTTCCTCTTCTTCTTCCTCCCACCCTTCATCCCTCACACCATCACACAGGTGCATCGATCTTTTTCGCCTCCAGGAGAACTTCCAGACTCCCAGACATGCCCCGCGGCTTTATTGAGACATCTCTGAAGGGATGAACGTGCTAAAGATCTGAGAGGAGAGATGTTTGGAGCTTATGCAACAGCCTCAACGGCCTTGAAAGCATTAAACAGCGTTAGACCTGCATAATGCCCAGAGTTCAATATGGGAGTAATTTATATAGGAGAGAAAAGTTTGCTTGCCAACTTCATGAGGGTTCGATTTGGGTAGTGCCAGGTTCAATTACGTAACTGATATACATGTATAGAGCCCACAGATATTTTTCAAATAAACAAAAAATGCATGCAAGCCCTCCTCTAGACCGCTAGAAAACCAGCTGCACAGAGCAATTTTCAATGTGTCTTTCATCTTGGCAATAAAAACCTTTCCGGGGAGCAAGTCTGCACAGGAGTCAGGTCTTTTTTTTTTAACTGTTATTTACCTTCTCTGGGTGCTTAATTGTAGTGGTAGAATCAGGAGAGCGAGGATCTAAAGAGTACAGAGAGAATTAAACTGGATGACAATCATGTCATCGCGCAAGCCGCAGACCATTTTGGGAAATGCCTCCTTTTCTAATCCGCAGCTCTGCGGTGAAAAGTGGGATCTGGCGGTTGGCTCCTAAGCGATATTGGGTGGTGTTTTGGAAGGGTGGAGCGAGGTGGGGGGGCGCGCGAAGGGGGAACTTGCGTGTGCTTGTATGTTTTTGTGTCTTCATGACAGAAATGGAGAGAGAAAAGAGGTTAAAAAAGAGACAACTGTGATTAGTTCGTATACAGTTTCATGCCTCCCAGCTCACTTCGGGGGATTCACTGAGACGTGTGGCTGCAAAATCTGACAGAGCCGTGAAGGTGAAACATTTTGAGACGACTACATACGTGAAGTCTGTCAATATGCGTGCGGAGACTTTTATTCCTCTAGGGTGTTGTGCATGCTTCCATGTGCCTGTGGAGGCCCTATTGTTCCAGTCTGCGTGCACATGTATACCACCACTTGTGGTGCCCGATCCCAGACTGTTACTTACTGAAATGCTTGTGGTGCTGCTCCATGTGGCTTTCCCTCATTGAAAGGCCTCGTCGTCTTAAACGTTGATTGCCATGACGTCAGCTGCAGACCACAGCCCGGGCCTTTTATGTGTCACTGTCACCATCTATTTCCGCCCAGTGTGTGAAAAACAACTTTCTTTCCATCTTTGCAATTCACAGGACACGGACGGTTGGATCGAACACTGTGCGCTACTGTTACCGGGCCAGAACCGCCACCCAAATGGAAGTGCTCGTTAATTTTCACACTCACTCACTGAGCTTATTCAGCACAAATTGGACGGGGGCTGAAGATGCGTGTGAACGAGCAAACTGGGTGTCTCATCAGGGACTATGTGTTCATTTTTGTAAACAAGTCAAACCTGGATGATGTCTGTAAATAAAAACAGTCATCAGATGGGTGTTAACTGACTGTAATTACTGGTGTAAAACCACAGCAGTTTGTCTCTCCGCTCTCTGGAGTTTCCCATGTTTTTTCGAATTCCAACCTGTCAGACTGACTGTGAGAAAAGAGAGCTGTCATCTTCAGAAAAAAAAACTGCTCTGTCCATTGCCTCACTGTTGAGTCAGGTCTGCTAAAATAGTATCACCTGTCCTGTGAGATCCTGCAGGCCAGTGTGTGTGTCAAACTGTTTCATGCTGCAGAAACAGGAGATGGGCTTCTACCCCCGTGGGGCCAGTCTGCATTTCACAGGAATGCAAAATCATGTGCGACTCAAACAAGCAAACCATCAGCGAGGGTGCTGACGGTTGTTTTGGCCAAAGGCGACAGGAGTGCAGTAAATATGTGACCCACCAGGAAAAAAAAAACAGGCCTGGCGGGAGATAAATGATCTTTAAAAATTGGATATTTCACTTTAGGGATTGATGTTTTTTCAGTTTGAATCATTTAAACTGTCAAAGTTAACGCGATAATTTCTTTAACGTATTAACGCAACTTGCGATTTTTAATTAACCTCTTAAAAACTTGACGGCGTTTGATCTTTCGGAGGTAGCGGGCTCAGTTTTAGAGCTAGAGTGAAGATACCGGCATCATACGAAACTAGAAAACCGAAGGAATCCATCGGTACCAACCATGTCATAGCTTGCTAACTATAGCTAGTCGAAAAGGAGGTTAAATAACGCCCCAAACTGGCACGACCATTATGAAAGGGGTCCCCCTTGACCTCTGACCTCAAGATATGTGAATGTAAATGGGTTCTCTGGGTACCCACGAGTCTCCCCTTTACAGACATGCCCACTTTATGATGATCACATGCAGTTTGGGGCAAGTCATAGTCAAGTCAGCACACTGACACACTGACAGCTGTTGTTGCCTGTTGGGCTGCAGTTTGCCATGTTATGATTCAAGCATATTTTTTATGCTAAATGCAGTACCTGTGAGGGTTTCTGGACAATATCTGTCATTGTTTTGTGTTGTTAATTGATTTCCTGTAATAAATATATACATCCTATTTGCATAAAGCAGCATATTTGCCCACTCCCATGTTGATAAGAGTATTAAATACTTGGCAAATCTCCCTTTAAGGTACATTTTGAACAGATAAACAAACAAATACGGCATTATGTGCTTTTCATTGTTGCCTAAAGTTCCATTTAAACCAAATAAGAGGAATTGGCTTGGATGAAGGAAAAGCAAGAGAAGATCAATACCTCTCTTACCTTGCAAAAGCTCTTGCGAGACTTGCTGCCCGACAACCTATACCAACGTTAACCATTCAAGGCCGATGCCTAACTTTAACCATCCTGCAAGAGTTTTGCAAATTGTGGGTTACCATCTCGTCTCACGCCTGTATGCCAAATATGTAGCTACAGCTAGCAGCCGCTTAACAGTCCGCTCCTCATTTGCATAAAGGTTTAGGCTACTTTATGCAAATCAGGAGCGTCCGGTGCGACTCGTCGCCTTTGGAAACTCTCGAAAAACGTTTAAACTAACCGGTGTCGATCTAAAATAAAGACAGATTTAGCGACTGTGTGGCTTATCTCTCACCTGAAATGTTTTCAGAAAGACATTTCTGTGAACTATTTTTGTATTATACTAGAAAAAAGTTTCCAAACAAGCCGCCATATTGGTTTCGGTTTGAAACCGGGAGCGGCAGCCCACGAGTGAAAGCGTTCGTCCAATCAGGTGTCTAGTGGCAGTCCATCAAGCATCCAAAGCTGGGAAACGAGACGATCTCTCGCGTCCAAAAACGCCCATGTACCATTATTGTACAAACAGTACAGTGGTATCAAACTTTTCATCTAACTCAGAAATAAAGCAAACTATGAACTATTTCTTTAACTCATGGCGTAATGACATCATTTAGATCAAGACTATCGGCACAGGTTCATAATTTTGAGCCGCGGTCACGGTAAAGCTGGATATCTGTCCTCTTTCTTTAAAACACCACCACACCCTCACTTTGTCGTAAAGCTGATAATCACATCGGGTTGCCTGTGAGCCTCATTCCTGTGGGAATGTATTCTGAGTCTTTGACCTCTTCTTTTTTAACCCCTTTACCAACACACACACAGTCACGCACACTCAAACACAAATCTTCCTCTCCTTCCTGTAGCTCTCATCTGGTCTCACTTTGGGTTTTGAGGTCTGTGTTTTTAGGGGACACAACAGAGACGCTGATCCAAATGACAGCAGGAAGGCTTTTCTTTGCGGACTTCCCCCCCCAAAAAAAATACATTAAAAATTAATCTGGATTCTTTTTTTGACCAAGCGTTCATTCTACTTCCTGCAATAATTGTTACAGATATGGAGGAAATTACACAAAGTGCACTCTCGGGCTTCGCCGTCTCTGGTATTTGGCGTAACATGGTGTTCTCCGCACAAATCCGGAGACACTGACGGGCCAATAGGGAGAGGCTGAGGGATCGAGAGAAACAATTACAGCAGAGTGACTGACAGGCGAGATTAGAGGGTTATTTGCTTTTCTGGCACAAAAGTAAAAGAATAGAGTGCAAATGTGGAGCGTTAAAGTTCGTCTGAGCCAAAACGTTGATGCTGAAGATATATTAATCATGCATTCAGGGATTATTTTTGATATGCAAAAAAAAGCGAGTGATAAATGAGAGCTCTAGAGAGATAGTTGGCTCTAGCGTTGACTATTTAAGGAGATGACTTGAAAAAGGTTAAATCAGTGTGTGTGTTGCACAATATGTGCCGAGGGGCATAAAGCTGGAGAGGTATGTGGAATTCCCCTCGTTCATGCAACGAGGGGGATCCAGATGTGATCACACAAAACACACACACATGCTAAATGCTTTATTTAAATCTTATAATAATATTATTATTTGGGGTAAAATGCAGTTTAACGGAGGCTAGATGTGCTTTAAAACAGTGATTCCAAAACTTTTTCACATCAAGGACCCTAAACTGACACAAATTAGACCCCCATCTGATACGCCTTTTTGCTTTTAGATGATTTATTACAGAAAGTTTATGACCCATGACCAAAAAAGTCATAAGAGATTTAAGATTATTAATCCCAAAGGACATTTTGTTGCCCTCCACTGGGCAAACTGAAAGGTTCCTTCAGCCCACTGTTGTCTGGGTTTCCATAGCCTTCTAAAGATCCGCAAATTAGTCCGCTGACATATGAAAAAGCAACCAATTAGCAACGGTCATCCCTGCAAACTCCACCCCGAAAGTTCCTGTACTTTCAGAAAGTACTGCCCTTTTTGGGAGGTAAAAAAGTCCCTGGAAAATGTCCCCAAAACTTGGTCCCTGCGATCGAAATGCAAGGAGTAGTCCCTCAAAAGGTTCCTAGTTCCGGGAGAAAGTTCCTGCAGTCAAAACGGGCTGCTGTTGCTTCTTTCCCTACTTGTTGATTTTTGGTAAAAGATGCAAATGTGACTTTTTGTCGATCTTTCACAACATCTACTGAGAAACCTCCGTAACTGTCATAACGCTGGGAATGATTATAGGTTTCTGATTGGGTTATAATCACCGAGGACAATAAAGAGTTCAGGCACCTCTGAACATTTTCTGCACAGAAGTTAACAATCAGCATGAACTAAGCAGCAATTTTGACTATTGAGACCACCCATCTTGGACCTGTGGGGGGGAGGGCGGGTTCACAAAATTTAATACAGACTGTATGTATATATATGTTGCACATAGAAGGAAAAAAGCATGCACAAATATGCTTCTCCTATGGAGCACACTGGGATTAGCTACTAACCAAGATGACAGAGGATGAGCAGCCACAAATTGCAGGGAGCTGGGGTTAGCAGGGTGGGTGGGTGGGTGGAGGATGGGTGGGCACTGTACACGGGGAAAGACTGAGGTAATTACTTTCTTCTCCTAAGTAGTCTCTGTCTGCATAAAAAGGACGTTTTTAGCGTGCCATAAACCTCTCCAGACGTCAAAAGGCCTCTGACATTTCTGGACACACAAATGCAGCATTTTCCACCGTCCATCAGCGCTCCGACTATCTGTGAGGCGCGCCTCCTTTTAAAATCATTCTGACGAAATCTAAAACCGTCCTGATATTTCCATACTCTGAAGACGGGCGCGTTTGATAAATGTTTCCCTTGCCTCTGGCACACTTTTATCTGCTCCATACAGCCTCAGAAACTCACACAAAATAGAGGTCCACAGTTTCTCTCTGGGTTTGCTGTGCCCACCTTTGAGGCCTCTCGACCCCACCGTCTGATCAAGGAAGGATAAAAGTAGACATGTGGGCACACAATCAGCCAGTCTTCTTCTCCTGCTTCAAACCCTCTCTCTTATCCCGCAGTCGACCCAGCATCCCCGAGAATAAGGACCCCCTCTCTCCCTGATCTGCGTGAACAATACAGTGCCACACACCTCAAGCATTCCTTTGAAGCTTTCAGACCAACCTGTGCTGCCGTCTCAGGGTCCTATCTCTGAGTAGATCAGAGCTCAGATAGTGAGTGATGTTTGCAAATACATATGTTCAAACCCCCCCTCTGTGTTATTGAAGCTGGTGGTGTTCAGAAACAGGAATGTGATCATGTGATAAAAGGTGACAAAAAAGGGGCAGAAGCCGTTGAAGATAATCTTTGAAATTTCTCGTTGTTTATTTCTCTACTGGGAGCCCTCATACTTTTCTGTGGAATCCCCTCCCATGTTTTAAGCTGTCGACGTTTTGTTGGAACGAACAGAAAATTGAGGTTTTTCCATTGTTTCTTCCTCAATGTAATTGTGTTTTTATTACTCCTCATTCCACATTTACAGTGTTTATAACCAACACAGGCTGTCAAAGATATGCATTTCATATACCCACGCTCTGCATAAAAATCTGTTTATATGCTCAGTAAACTACACATTTCCCGTTGCGGTTCACTGCCGGGACTTTCGGAGAGAGGACGAGGGAATATATTCTCGTTTTTGGTTTTTCGTAAGCCTCTGTCTCTTTCACACACATGTTGCCCTGACAGGATTACAACAATGCCCAACCTGGAGTGCCTTCCAGAAGTCTCCTTTTGATCCGGAGCGGAAATCACATTCCAGTGTCGTGTCTAAAAGCTGTGTTTATCCTCTTCGATCATTACAGATGTTTGGCCCAACATATGTGGTCTTTAACATGTGGAGGGCAGCCCCACCATGTATGGATGGAGACATCATATTATAGCGTAGTAGGGGAACTCGCATTACTCCCGGATGAAAGAAGCTTTCTCTATTTCTGTTACACAGTCACGCATCCAGGAGCTTCATTCCCCCCCACAAAGTGATCACAGCTCCTGTAGTGTGTGTGTGTGAAGCGGAGCCACCGGATGACAGATGTTTTTAGGGTAATACTACCTTGATGAAACTGGATATAATGTCATAGCGTGTGGACGCAGAATGAGACACTTTTTCTCCGTGGCTCAAAAAACAGAAGCAGGTGCAGCGCCCGTAAACATCCACATCCAGACAACAGGCCTCATATACATTACAATTAAAACAAGATGTGCCTGTGAATGAGTCAGTACCTGGCGCTCACACACACACACACACACATATGTTTAAGTTATACCCCGAGGCTCGTCCTTTTGGGACTGCGTGGCTTTTGGAGTAGTAGCGGTTTAATGTAATTAAGGATTACGAGCAGGATGAGCCCTAGAGGTCAGTGGAAGGGAAAAGTGCGGTTACGATTCTCGTGATTCTATCAGAGGATTACCACTTCCTCCTTCCTGTTTGCTTCCTCTTGGCCATACAGCTGTGCACAGATGCCAGCCAGAAAGAGCGTTCTCGCAGATAGCGAGTTTTAATTACAGTCCCCGTGTTTTGGGCAATTTCCTTTTCCTCTTCATCTCTCATTCTCACATCTGGTTTATCTTTGTGTTTTTTTTGGTCTCTGTCTGTTGTTGAGTTTGTCGTTCTCCCCTCCACCCCTCTCCCTCTCTAATTCTCCCCTTCCTTCTTCCAGGCGTCACCCCCGAGGAGGACAGTTCAGTCTGTGAGCCAGCTGTGTGTGGCGTTTGAGAATCCACGACAAAGACATCTAATCAGAAGGAAAGGTATTACTTCATCATCACTTTAGGCAAAATACTTGAGATTTAAAACAATACTTTTGCAGCAGCTGCTCCGTCTGAAGTGAATATGTTTTGGTCTCACAGACAAAATCACCCATCACATCAAATGTAGTCTTCGCTTTAAATACCACACTACTACACATCATTACAATCGACGAATGTTTGCACTTCCTGTCTTAATCCACGGCCTGACACTGCAGCTTTCATCTCCCCCCTCTCTGATCTTCCAGCCTTTGAAAGGAGCAGCTCCACACCTGCTCTGTCCCACAGACATTTTTAAACAGCACGAGAGCTGCTGAACGCAGCCCCGCATCCTCACTTTGTTTATAATTCCACCACTCCACCAGGCAAGAAGCAGGTTTGCAGAGTTATCTGGAAAAAAAACTTTGCTGAGTAGAAAAAACACAGAACAGTCTGTAACATGGACTGATGTCTGAGTTTTACTCAGCAAAGTTATCCAGATAAATCAGGATCTACTTCCTAAAACAGGCCCCCGCCATGACGGGGAAGATGGCAAGTGGGCACAACATGACTATAAGTATTAAAAGGGATAGTTCGGGTATTTTGAAGTGGGGTTGTATGAGGTACTTCTCTATAGTCAGTGTATTAGCTACAGTAGATGACGGTCGGTACGCCACCAGTTTGGAGAAACAGACAGGAGTACAGACAAGGGAGCAAAGCGATGTACTGCTGTGGACGGGGCCGGCAGCAAAATGTATTTTCGGGCTCATTTAAAAAAAAAAATCCATATCCGTTTAAATGTACGCTATATTTAGAATATTTTCAGCACTTTACCTTGCCGTCAGACGGCTCTTTCCGACGGGGAACTGAAGCCGTTGTATCCATCTACGTTCTCGCCTAAGCCATCAGACTCCATTGAAAACAAACTGTAATTTTACCTCGCAGAACACTGGGTTGCTGGTCTACCGTCGCCTCAATCGGTTAGTTTGTTTGTGCTATTGTGTGACTTTGGTGAATCCAAACTAATCACAGAAGCGGTCGACCAGCCACTCCCGTGTTCTGCGAGGTAAAATTACAGTTTTTTCCCAATGGAGTCTGGTGGCTTTGACGAGAGCATAGATAACGGCTTCAGTTCCCCGTCAGAAACACAGACTGTATAGCTGGCAAGGTAAAGCAGTGAAAATATTCTAAATATAGCGTACACTTAAACGGATATGGATTTTTTTTTTAGGTGGGCCTTTCTTTTAGGTTTTGTTGGCTTTGGTTTTGTGTCGTTACTCCTACTCCAAACTGGGAGTCATCTACTGTAGGTAATACACCGACTATGGATAGGTACCTCATACGACCCCACTTCAAAACACCAGAACTATCCCTTTAATCGGGGATTTTAGCAAGAATTCCATTGACAAAATATTTTTTTTTGTGATACAGTTAAAGCATATTTACTTGTGAATCATTGGTTGTTTTTTTGCAGGCGGCATTTAGAAATCCTTTACAATTACTGGAGTACATTTAATTGAAATTATTGCAAGTGAATCGAGAGTATCAGTAAAAAAAGGCACTAAGAAGTACTGTAGTTATTGGTTTGTTGTTGCCATAGGGAATGGGCATGTGTTTGCTCTGAATACACGGAGCTCTCATAGTGGGATATTCTTCTCTATTTACTCTAGAGAACAGAATGTGTTCACAGTAGGTGAGTTATGAATGCAGTTCATTTAAGTTTTGTTTTCAGGGCACATAGCACCATCAACTGATGGGAGCATGCAATTACACTTTTGAAGAACGGTATGAAGTCTATGCAGTGTGTTCAACATATTTATAGATCCAGAGTGGTGCAATGAGGCGTGCAAACAATGTGACTTACTATCCTAGTGAAACTTTAATTCGTTTCTATATCTGTACAGCACGATTGTTAAGGTTCATAGATGAGTTTAGATCCTGGTTGATGATTTAGTGAGTGTCTTTTCTCCTGGTTTGCTCGTGTACTTGCTGCCCAGTGAGGCCATCGTCCATCAGAGTCCGGGAGCTCCATTATAGGCTTTTGTCCCAGGGGCTCTTCATCCACTGTCCGCACTTTCTGCAGCAGAAAACGTTCCTCTTTTTCACAGCTCACCTTTCTGTCCATCAACCTTTTCTGTGGAGCGAGAGAAGAGGCCAAAAGTGGGTTAAAGGAGCATGATAAGGGTGCAATGTAGGGCTACTGTATGTGGACAAAGATATAGACTCACCTTTAGGGATGAACGTGAGTGAGCTGCTGAATATTCAGAAGCGTGATAGCCCTTCTTTTGGTCCGTCGTACAAGAACTCATGGCCCAATCCATTGCCACACTTCCCGCAACAAACCTGGGATATCACACAAAACTCTATTACCACATGATTCACAACAAGTGCAGTAATCTAGAGGTAATCTACCTTTAGGGGTCCCCATGCTTCAGGGTGTTTGGAGACGCTGTCCTCGTGGATCGTCTCTGAGAAGGCAGGCCAAGGAGTAGAGTGCTCAAACTTTGACGTGCTGGAAAATAACTGGTGCCCACATTCAGAGCACACATATATACCTGAGAGGAATAAAAAGATATCAATGAGTGCTTTTTATTATTTTCACTACACCGGGTACTTCATGCTTCTTCATTACTCACCAGGTTGGAAGTGATTTTTGTATTCTTCTCCACCAGAGAAAGAGCAATATGACATTTCATCCATTTCATCCATTTCAAACGTCTCTGTGTCTTCAAACCAAAAGGTGATTTCTCTGCAGTTTGAAATGTGTGTTTACAAAGAGTCACCCGGCTTGAACTGGAACAAACCTGCACGTCCAGATCAAGTGTCAGCAGCTCTGGCCTCCTTGTGTAAGGCCTGAGCTCGTTCTCTTTACTTCCACTTGATGGCAGTATTTACATCACTTTCTTACAAATTTTATTGTTTTTAAAGATATGCATTGGAAATTAACAAAATAAATGAACATTAAATTAACTAAATAAAATAATAAACATCGCCTGACCCCATCACCTACTATTGTCTATATTTTAAGGACCATCTCGCCTGCTGTCCTGCTTAATGGTGCATGCTGCCCAAGCCTGCCCTTTCACAACTACTTGCTGACTGCTGAAGTTTCTCACATTAAATACCAAAGAAAAATGAAATTGCTAACTTACTGTATTCTGTTTGGTGGTTTATGATGCTTTTCAATCATTTTCAGCCTATTTGATAGTATATGTAATTAAGGTAATTTGTTCGACATCATGATAATGCTGATTTTTCAACCAGTGATTATGACAATGTCAGCTAGACAGAATAAAGCTGTCTGTCATGATAATAGTACTGTACTGAAGGCCTTTCCTTTACTCTGGTGACTCTCTTTACAGTCAATTGAAGACAGCAGGTATCTGTTAAATCTACAGTATCTGGAGCGATGATGTCACAGCGTCAGACTAGTTACTCTACACAGTTTGTTCTGCACATCAACAGACGTGTTGGAGACAGACGTAGTATGTATAACAAAAATCCAGACGTTTCAGGGAAGATAGAGTGATGACTTCTGTATCACTTAAAGGGACTGTTTGTAACTTTCTGCGCGCTCGCGTGTGGCCGCTGTCTCGTCTCCTCTGCCTGCTTGCCTTCACTCAGACAGCACGCATGTTCTCGCGTACTCGCTCCACCTCTAGACGTGAATGCACGCTCACTCCACACTGCAGAAGAGTTAGTTTAGCTCTGAGAATATCTAGTGAATGTACAGTGGACGTTTGTGCAGAAATAAATGCTGCAGCAACTCCAGACCAACAGAGGTTTCCCGTGTCTTGGGAAGTAACGGGGCTCCGCAGAGAGAAACGTTATCGTCTCGTTACCGACCGGTTGCCGGTGTCTTCCTGCTCTCTCCGGCTGCAGGCGGAGTGAGACGAGTTTCTCGCTGGGGGGCCCCGCTGCCTCAGCCTGCGCTGAGGCAGGAGAAGCAAACACAGTATCAGCATTGATTCATGGAGAGACCTTGGTCTGGTCAGCTAACATTACTGCCAAGCAGCTGAAATATAGAGTGATATTGTGGTTTTAGCTGACGTGTGTCGCCTCACTGTTTTGAGTGATGCTCGTTCATGTCCATTTAGAGCGAGCACAAGCACGAGCCCAACGCTGACTTTCGTTGATTTCACGGCCACAGGTGTCGCATTTCTGAAAATTACAAATAGTCCCTTTAATACGTCTGATGTGACTTTATTTCAAAATGACCATATTATCCTACCAACACACAGGCAAACTACATTGTGCTTTTATCCTTTTGGGGTACTTAAAGCATCTATGGAGTCCAGGGGACAATGGCTGTCTGTCGTTCACCTCACCAGCAAACTTCATCAGCCTGCCGGATGCTCGTTTATACTCTTCTTGCCATCGGTGGACAAAATTCCCTCATTCTTCCATAGATGTCAATCACTTGTGTTTCGGTGTGACCACATGCTGACAATTTTGAAGTCATTAAAATGCTTGAAGTCTTCTCCCTGACACGTGTGTTCAACCAGCTCCTCAAGGTGCAAGCTTACCATTTATCAGCTATGTTCATGGACTCCTTTCATCCATCCATGCATATATCTAAAGTGAACAGCACTTTCTCTAAGAAAAGGAGTGAAACTATTCAATCAGTAGAAAATCGTACTTTAATATTTGAAAAAATAAGAACAGGCTACAGACATCAGCTTCTATTCAGAGCACTGTTATCTTAATCTAAAATAGATTTATTTCAGTTTGCATATCAGTCATTGTGATTCATTTGCATAAAGCTTCTCAAGAGTAGATAGAGGCCATTGTTGATGAATAAATATATCATCTTCTAGTCTTAGATTCACAGCTTTGTAAGCTATTTCTTTCTGACAGACTGCTTGTTTCTTTACTTTGACAGTTTGCAGGGAAAGAAGATGAACTACAGGCAAAACTGTGAAGGTAAATAAACAAACACGTTTTGTAAGAAATAGCTTATAGAATCATCTATTCTTCTCCTGTGAGACAATCTCATTCGTTATAAATAATTGGTGGGACGGTGATTGTGTAATCAGTGAGTCTATCCTGAGATGGTGATGATTGCATAATAAAAAGGAGTTGAAAGAAGTGCTCTGCACGCGCTGTCCAGTGTGGTCATCATTCATCAGAGCCCTGGCGCTCCCAGATTGGGCTTTATCCCAGAACTCTTCATCCGCTGTCCTCACCTTCAGCAGCACAGAGACACTTCTACAAGTCCAGCAGCACTTCCCTCTAACAGCTCACCTTACTGTCCATCAACCTTATCTGTGGAGGGGCGAGAAAACAGAAGCATTTCATTACATTACAGCCAACTCTGTCTTGATTAGGACGACACCAAATAATTAAATATGATGAGAGTTTTCATCGACTGTGATCATATGTCCCCTACAATGGGGAAAGTAGAGGGGATGGTTCAAAAGTCAATGTCCTGATTTGTAACTGTTCTGTCCATGAGGACTGTGGGGGACATTTTAAAGGGATAGTTCAGGTGTTTTGAAGTGGGGTTGTATGAGGTACTTCTCTACAGTAGATGACGGTCGGCACACCTCCAGTTTTGAGAAACAGACAGCAGTAACGACACCGAAGCAAAGCGATGTATTGCTGTGGCAACAAAAAAATCAATATCAGTTTAAGTGT
Source organism: Sebastiscus albofasciatus (assembly GCA_916701655.1). NCBI lineage: Eukaryota > Metazoa > Chordata > Actinopteri > Perciformes > Sebastidae > Sebastiscus > Sebastiscus albofasciatus. The sequence continues at coordinate 68,337 of CAKAOI010052261.1, read as the reverse complement.
ACGCTATATTTAGAATATTTTCACGGCTTTACCTTGCCGTCAGACAGCCCTTTCCAGCGAGGAACTGAAGCTGTTGTATACATCTATGCTATCGCCAAAGCCACCAGACTTCATTGAAAAAAATAGTAATTTTACCTCGCAGAACACGGGAGTTGTTGGTCGGCCGCTGCCTCGAACGGTTAGTTTGGAGTCTAACTGAGAGTCTGGTTGCTCTGGAGAGAGCATAGATGACGGCTTCAGTTCCTCATCGGAAACACAAACTATATAGCTGTCAACTGGCAAAAAATATTCTAAATATAGCGTACACCTCAACTGCTATCATTTTTATAGGTGGGCCTTTCTTTTGTAATACGTTTTGTTGCTGGCCCCGTCCACAGCAGTACGTTGCTTTGCTTCCGTGTGGTAACTCCTGTCTGTTTCTCCAAACTGGGGGCGTGTCGCTCGTCATCTACTGTAGCTAATACACTGATTATGGAGAAGTACCTCATATAACCCCACTTCAAAACACCCGAATTATCCCTTTAAGTCCACCGCCTAAAAGAGAAATACATTGGACCTGTGTAAGTGTATCTTACGGGTTGCAGATTTGTATTGTTAGGGGCACATAAAATGGAAGAGTTTAGAGTGGTCTTTATTCTTCAAATTATTTTTTAATAATTCAACAAATTTGTTGAACAATTAGTGCACTAACAATATGTTTGCTCAATGGAAATAAAAAACTAAATACTGACTGATTATGGATTTTATAAGTCAATACCAACATAAAATGCTGCAGAAATGTACACCAATAGTCGATTTAAACAAACATTTTTAATAAGCATCACTTAAATTTGTTTTTGTAAAGAACTGTGACTAAGATCTGTACTGAGCGTGACATTTTACTGATAAAAATAAGCTTGTCTGTGCTCGCTGGTGGATAATAATAATATGTAATGAAGTTTTTTTTTAAGATTATTTTTTGCCTTTATTTGATAGTGATAGTTATGAAAGAGGGAGAGAGAGGGGATGACATGCAGCAAAGGGCCATGGGTCAGATTCAAACCCCGATCTGCTGCGCTAAGGACTGAGCTTTGGTACATGACTTGACATATTTTGGATTTGCCAGCAGACAAATGCAAATAAGGGAGTGTCGGCTGATATCAGTCCAGCTCTTCACGGTATCTGCTGTGAAACTGGTATTTTTGCATTCCTAGGGCCAACAGAACACAAACACAACGCAACAGAGCAGAAACTGTAGTTGCATCCTGGTGTTGTGACACAATCTGACTATCGTACCTTTAGGGACGAACTTCAGTGAGCTGCTGAATATTCAGAAACGAGACATGCCTTTGGATGGCCCGTCGTTCACAAACTCGTGGCCTAGTCCATTTCCACATTTCCCACATCGCACCTGGAACAACACGTCAGAAACATCTACATCAGGATTTTGTTCATTTCGATAACAGTCAGCAGTTGAAGCATTAAACAATCACGAGTCTTTCAAGGGTTATACGAGTATGAAAATGTGTGTTGGCTGGTCTAGAAATGAATATTATACCCTGAGCGTCCTCTGACAGGTTTAATAAACACAGTAAAACCTGTTATCTATTGACTGTACCTTGAATGCCCCAGGTCTCTCCTGATGTTTAGACACACTGTCCTCATGAATGGTCTCGGTGAAGGCTGGCCAGGGAGACGAGTGTTCGTACTTGGAGCGGCTGGTGAACAGCTGGTGATCACACTTGGTGCACACATAAACCCCTGAGGAGGACAGGATGGGAGATGAGAACTGGTGTGCAATATGAGGAGAGAACTATTTTAATACAAATAGTATTTAGGATGACCACAGCACTTCACGGTTGCCTGTCAAATTTAGAATTGATTTTAAGATTGTATTATTAACTTTTAAAGCTCTGCATGGTTTGGCACCGAGCTACATCACTGAGCTCCTTATACCCTTTGTGCCACCACGTAACCTGAGATCCTCTGACTTGGCTCTACTGGTTGTACCCAGGTCTAGGCTGGTGACTAAGGGTGACAGGGCCTTTGCCATCAATGCCCCTAGACTGTGGAACAGCCTACCTCAGGACCTCAGGTTAGCCAGCTCTACTACCAATTTTAAATCTCTTTTAAAAAAACATTTTTATAAAAAGGCTTTTTTAACTCCGTAAGGCAACAGCTTGGTGCACCTTTCCCCACACCTTATATTGTCCTCTTTTGGCTTTATGTGTAGTAACTTATTGTTTTGATACCTCTGATTACGGCTTTTAGTTTTCTCATTATTTGGTCTTTATGTTTTGTTCTTTTATTGTTGTTTTTATTTTGTCTGTATTTCATTGTATCTGTGCAAGCACTTTGAAACTATGTTTAGAAAGGTGCTATACAAATAAAGAT
>CAKAOI010052261.1:24777-60623 GCA_916701655.1 Sebastiscus albofasciatus | reverse complement strand
AAAGACGAGGTGGAGAGTCTGCGACACCAGCTGGACCACCTGAGGAACAAACCAGGTGAGACTCTGGTTAAATGTGATGTTTAGAGGCGGTTTGATCTATTATTGTTACACTATATATATAGTTTTTAGTGTAGTATTAGAGGAAGTAGCTACCAGCTTTCTACGCATGCGCAGAATCCACTCACCAATTACAGTATAAACTGCTGCAGAAGGGAAACCAGCTGCCAATCGATTGAAATAGTTATTGATCACACATTTTTTATCTGTTCAAAATGTACCTTAAAGGGAGATTTGTCACGTATTTAATACTCTTATCAACATGGGAGTGGGCAAATATGCTGCTTTATGCAAATGTACGTATATATTTATTATTAGAAATCATTTAAAGGGACTGTTTGTACGAATCAGAAATGCTTGTTAACAGCGACACCTGTGGCCGTTAAGTCAACGAAAGTCAGCGTCGAGCTCGCGCTTGTGCTCGCTCTACATAGACATGAACGAGCATCGCTCAAAACAGTGAGGCAACACACGTCAGCTAAAACTACAATATCACTCCATACTTCAGCTGCTTGGCAGTAATGTTAGCTGACCAGATGAAGGTCTCTCCATGAATCAATGCTGATCCTAGTGTTGGCTTTTCCTGCCTCAGCCTCCCGACCACGGCCGGAGGGAACAGGGGAGACACCGGAGTTTTGGTCGGAGACGACAACGTTTCTTGCTGCGGAGCCCCGTCACTTCACAAGACACGGGAAACCTCTGTTGGTCTGGAGAAGCTGCAGCATTTATTTCTGCACAAACGTCCACTGTACATTCACTAGATATTCTCAGAGCTAAACTAACTCTTCTGCAGTGTGTAGTGTGCGCATATGCAACTGAGGTGGAGCGAGCTGAGTGAAGGCAGGCAGAGGAGCAGAGGAGCAGACACTCCGGCCCTGGAGACCGAAGCTACGGTCTCCCCCGCATCCTCCGACCGCGGCCAACACTGTTTTGCAAGACGGGCTTCACTAGATATAACTTTGCGGTTTTGGTGCTTCCGTGTAGTTTGTGTTGGAGTCTTGTGTCTGGAGTCTTGACAACCTAAAAATCGCAAGTTGCGTTAATGCGTTTTTCCAGAAAGTTTTTCATACTGTGTATCTTTTAAGAAAATTACTTCTTTTAAATGGAAACATGACAGTTTGTTGGGTAACTTTTGCTGCTGTCTCTTTTGCAGCAGTAGAGCCTTCACTGACCAGCAGCACAGTGGAACGTGGAGACGGATGTGATGCTCCACTGCTGCAGGAGAACCCAGGACCCTCAACACCAGAAGAATCTAACTTCAGTCTGGGTGCTGAGGTCCCGGGACCCTCTCAAACCAGCGCAGATCCGAACAGTAATAACTGGAACTACTGCTTGGTTCAGACAGACTTCAAGATGTCAAAGATAAAAGAAGAGCAGGAGGAACTTGTGGATGACAGTCAAACACAGCAGATGTTTTTTCCCACTCCTGAAATTGTGAAAAGCGAGCAAGAGGAACAAGTATCATATGAGATGCAGCCAGTTTCTTCTGACTGCTCTGAAGCTCAGAGTGAGAACAATGACAGCGATGAGGAGTGGGTGAACAGCAAAGGAGAACAGACCCAAACAATGAAAAGGAAAGAAAAGAAATTGCAAAGTGGTAACGTTAATGAGGACAAAGCAGCTTTGCCATATGACAAAAGTTCTGCTAAAAATGAAAAGGATCGCAGTTTTTGCCATTTTTGTGGCAAGGGATTTCAGTACATCGGTTCTTTGATGAAGCACATAAAAACACATGAGAACAATTTTGATTGCACTGTTTGTGGGATAACATGCCAGTCCACACAGGAGCTGATAACTCACGTGAAAGGTTGTCACAACAAAACATATTTTTGTGCAGTTTGTGGCAAGACTTTTGCCAATGTCCGTTGTCTCAGGCTGCATGAAAGAATACACTCGGGCATAAAAGAGTTTGTGTGTCAAGAATGTGGCAAGACATTTTACCGAAGAGAGCATCTGATCGTGCATGTGAGGACACATTCTGGGGAGAAACCGTACCACTGTGATGTTTGTGGAAAAGCATTCAGTCAGAGCCAGAACCTTACAATTCATAAAAGAAGTCACTCAGGGGAGAAACCGTATCAATGTGGCCTTTGTGGCAAACTTTTTAACACAAGCAGTCACCTCAAAACACACATGAGATACCATTCAGGAGAAAAACCATACCCATGTGATATTTGCGGTAAGCGTTTTCGCCAAAGCGGACAGATGACTCGACATAGGACAACACATACAGGAGAGAGGCCATATGGCTGCCATATTTGTGGTATGAGATACAGGTTTGCCCCTAATCTGAAGGTGCACCTGCAAACTCATGAAAAGTTAGCCGCTGAGTGAAAACAATGACATTAACAAGGTAGGCAGACCATCTCAGAGCTCAATTACAAATCATATATATCGGTAAGTTAGATTCATTTTGAAGAGCTCCTTTCCTTGTTATCAAAAGAAAAACAACACAATTTAAATATGTTCATAAATCCATTTAGGTTTTGGTTTATATGATATTAGACTGCTGAAATATGTTGATAGCTGCTCTTTTTTCAAAGCTCATGTATGTATTTTTGTATATTCTTCTGTGTAATGTCTTATTATGGTGAAATCAAATTTCCACATGGGGGACAATAAAGCTGAATATCCTGTCATATCACATTACAGTAGTCTGTTTATCTTTTCCTGGCTTTGGCCACCAGGTAAAACATCTAATAAAGCATAAAGCTACTTATATGGTGTTTAAGTTGATGCACATTATATCTATTATTACAAAGCTGTAGCTAGCAAGAAGTTGTAACTTTGTGTAGATATTGTGGATGGTATTTGTGGACCCACATTGTGGTTTAAAAAACTGCCCAGCATTATGGATCAACTGCTAGTCATATATGTGTCTGTATGTGAGTTAAATTTAAAGAAACAGTGTGTAGGATGTGATGGTATCTAGTGAGGTTGCTAGGACGGATGCAACGGTGGCCGACACGGAAACTGTCCCCCTCTAGAGCCAGTTGTTGTAAGAGTAGCGTGCTTAGAGTGTGTATGTGTACGTGGGAAGTGAGTGGTGAAGCGAGAGAGAGAGAGAGAGCAGCGGCAACGAGAACAAGTAACGTTATGGACGCCGGCCCAAGCAGGAACAGTTAACAGAGTTTGGTTTGTCCGTTCTGGGCTACTGCAGAAACATGGCGGACTCTATGGAGAGAACCTGCTCCCTATGTACCGTAGATGTGAATGGCTCATTCTAAGGTAACAAAAACACAATGATTCTTCACTTATCAATATTATATTCCATATTATATTCCATTTCTGCCAATAAATCCTCCTAAATGTTACATACTTGTCCTTTAAAATAGTGACTTGTGGATTACTAGAATTTCAGGGTATTGGTTTGTTCATTTGAACTGAAACTGAATTTTGAAAATCTGAATTTAAATAAGCAAATAATAATAATAATAATTATAGGCAATAATAATAAGCAAAATACAAACTTAATTTTCTGAAAAAGAAAAGAAAGAAAGAAAGCAGATTATTTTACTGGAAGTCAACAACTACAATTCCCATAAAGCCTGATCCGGACAGTGCTTCTTCAAGACTCACAGGATATGCTGTTATTGAATTCTAATAAATTCACATTTTACTAAACAGTAAATATACAGTACATTAAGCTTAAAGGTCCCATATTGTAAAAAGTGAGATTTTCAGGTCTTTTACATTATAAAGCAGGTTTAAGTGCTATATAAATACTGTTAAACTATCAAAACGCTCAATATACACACAGCCCGTATTCAGAAATTGTGCATTTGAAACAAGCCGTTTGGATTTCTGTCCATTTGTGATGTCAAAAATATACAATATATATAGATCATTACACGGTTTTAAACATAAACATTCTAAATGTGTCCCAGTGTATATAAATAACATCTGCTGACGGGAAGTAAACATGGACCCAAACTGTTGCCTAGCAACGCAATTCCATTGCAATTCCATTGCAATTCCATTGAAATGCAGTAAAACGGAGCGTTTCAGACAAAGGGTAAATACAGGTATATTCAGGCAGACAGTATGAGGAAAATAAAGTTTTTTTTAACATTACAGCATGTAAACATGTTCTAGTAGAAACAAAAAATACAAGTATGATCCTAAAAATGAGCACGATATGGGACCTTTAATATATGAAGAGAAAACACCAGAGACACGTTCAGTTTGTCAAGGAACAATGATGAATGTAACACAGAGTGAAGCATCTTCTACAGTATAACATCTTTTCCAAAGGTTGTCACATGACGTCATGTTTACTTCCGCAGTAACAGCCGTTCAACAGACAGCAGCCGAGCTAGTACTCATTGTTTACATCCACATCTGTCAACTATACGTCAACTAACTACCACACCATGATCCAGCTGAGGTCCTTCATCCATCAGCGGCTGTACTCCGCGGTGGAGGAGATCCTCGGAGAGGTGGAGAAGACTGTAACGTTAGCTCTGAACCAAGTTAGTGGATCTAAAGAGGAGAACCACAATCAGCATCAGAACCTGGACTCTCATCACCGGACACCTGCTGGTTCTGCTCTTGGTAGCTTTACTCTAAATACTCTAATGTGAGAAGTTACTGAGTGCATGCAGACTGGTTTAAAGGTTCCATATCATGCTCATTTTCAGGTTCATACTTGTATTTTATGTTTTTACTAGAACATGTTTAAATGCTGTAATGTTAAAAAAAAACTTTATTTTTCCTCATACTGTCTGCCTGAATATACCTGTATTTACCCTCCGTCTGAAACGCTCCGTTTTAGTGCATTTCAATGGAATTGCAACGGAATTGCAATGGAATTGCGTTGCTAGGCAACAGCTTGGGTCCATGTTTACTCCCTGTTGGCTGATGTTATTTACATACACTGCAACAGGAAATAAACTGGGACACATTTAGAATGTTTTTGTTTAGATAGATAGATAGATAGATAGATAGATAGATAGATAGATAGTAACTTTATTGATCCGGAGGGAAATTCAAGTTTCCAGCATCACAGTTCCATAGTGCAAAACATGTTAGTAAAAAGGCAGTAAAAACAGTAGTGCAAAGTACAAAAAAATATACCAGATATAAAAATACAAGGAGATGAAGAAAACAGTTAGAGCAGAAAATAGTGCAGGGTAACAGCTGTGATACACGACTATTAAAAAAGTGAATATAGTGCAGAAGAGACTGTTAAAAATGAATATAGTGCAGGGTAACTCCAGTAGCTTAGTCTATAAAAGTGCACTGTGTGCATTATTATCTGTCCTGCAGACCGTCCTCCCTTAATTGTGTGATTCGTTCCAAAAAGTCCAGATGCTTTTTACTAATTATTAAATTAAAGGAATTACAAACAATAAGCCTCACTGGAATAACTAAACATGTAGTGTCAACAGAAAATATCCAAGCCTATCTTGCCCTCTTTGTCTGACTCCTGCGGTCCAGGTGAACAGGTAAAAATAGGTGAAACCACACCCCTGTCCCAATTACCGGAAGTGATGTTAACCAAAAGAACCTGTGCAGCCTAAACAAATAATAATAATAATAATAATAATTATAGACAGGCTAAATATACACTTTGGCTCTTACACTACTATCATTAAAAAGAAAATCAACATATACACATTTGAGAAGCTGTAAACCGTGAATTTGCTGCATTTTTGTATGAATATCTGTCGATCAACTAACTAATCTATTATTTTAATGATTATTTCAGCTGTAATCCAAAGTAGCTTCTGTCTCCTTTGTAGCTGCAGAATCTCCACTAACTGCAGAGGAAGTGCTGCAGGAGACCTCAACACAGCCCTCGATACAAGAAGAGTCTCACCTGAACACACCTGAGGTCCCAGTCCTCCTCTGTCAGACCAGTGCAGACACAGGAAACAATGATGGGAACTACTGCTTGGTTGAGACACACTTAAAGATATCCGAGATAAAAGAGGAGGAGGAGGAAATTTGGGATGACGGTCAAACACAGCAGGTTATTTTTCCTTCTATTGAAGGTGTGAAGAGTGAGCAAGATCAGCCGGAGACACAAGTGTCTTATGAATTGCAGCCAGTTTCTTCAGACGACTCTGCAGCTCAGAGCGAGAGCAGCGGCAGCGATGAGGAGTGGTCACGGAGCAAAGGAGCACGGACAAAGATGAAAAGGCGAAAAGTGAAGGTTTTACGAAGACAAAACGGCAGCGGGAGGCAGAAGGGTCCTGCGGCGTTGCCTGATGGAGATTCTTCTTCTGTTAAAAGTGAAAAGGAGCACAGTACGTGTCCGATATGTGGAAAGGATTTCAAGTGCATCCGCCCCTTCATGAATCACATTAAAAGACACAGGGAGAAAAGTGAGTCTGTAGAGGAGCTTCTGACACATCTGCAAAGTGCTCTCAACAAACGCCTTTATTGTGACGTCTGTGGCAAAAAGTTTACCAACACCGGATGTCTGCAGTTACATTCAAAAATACACACAGGGGTTAAGGACTTTAAATGTCAAGACTGTGGGAGAGCCTTTGTCCAAAAAGAGCAACTGGTTGTGCACATGAGGACCCACTCAGGGGAGAGACCGTTTCAGTGTATTGTTTGTGGGAAAGCATTCACTCAGAAGCATCACCTTATAAGTCACTGTAGGAAACACACAGGAGAGAGACCGTAGGGTTGTGGATCATGTGGGAAACTTTTCCACCATCTCAAAACACACAAGAAGCGTTTTTCAGGACAACAGCTATCCTCGTGTGACGGTTGATTCGACATAAGAGTGCACACACAGCAGAGAGCATGGAGTAACCTCTACATGTGTGGAAAAACACACACGGATATTTGTAAAACAGTTTAAATGCACCACTTGATTGTGCCATTTTCCACAAACAGATAAGATATTATTACTGTTGTACCATCCTCGGGTTGAATAATTCATCAGTGAAACAGTAAAAAAGTCTGTCCTCTCTGTATTGTAATGGAGATGTAAGAGAAATAAATGGCTTAACAGCAGTAGTTACTTTACATATTGATTGTTGATTTCAATGCACCAGTAAGCCTGCTCGAGTCTGATTTCAACAGCTGGTAGAAAAAAAGTGAGATGTTCACAGCCCCAAGACAAAGTCAAGAACAGATGTCCGTGCATGGAGCTCATGTCATCAAAGTAGCGACACAGCTGTTTATCTAATAAAGTGAAGTCGTTCATTCGAGACTAATTTTGTCGTCCATAAAACATATTCATCTGGCTGGGTTTGTGAGCTGACTTTGTGCTTTATAAAAGGGCACTACGCTGAAGTTCATCAAGTTCAGAAACTGGAGATGTGGGGTTTGAAAGAAGTGTGAGTTGCATTGTGGGAATTTTAGTAGCCAATGTTTTTGGGGGCTTGACTGTTACTGTCTAAAAAGACAGCATAGCTTGGCCTCTGCTGCTTCAAATTTGACCATTTTGTCTCACAAAAGTGACTTTTAACTGAGAATTTTAAAGTTGCAGTCGGTAACTTTGAGCAAATTTGATAAAAAAAAATTTTTTTAATATGCACAGATCACATTCAATAACATCTATGGACAAATTGAGTTACCACAGTAATGTAACTGACAGAAATGCTGCCTGAGGGACAATCATTTTCACCGTCTTGTGAATTTCTAAAGCATAATAAAAGCTTTCCGTGCTTACAGTTGATATCTGAGATATGATAAATGTTGGCAGCATTTTCAACCTATTTGCCAAGTTCACCATAATGTATTAATAACAAAGCATTTAAGGATTTATAGAGACACAGAGAGATTTTTACAATCCATAGAAGCTTTTCCATAACACATCAAATGAAGGGCAGATGGCTGCATCACCCTGCTGTAGTTTGGCCAACAGGTGGCAGCAGATGCACCAGAGTTACTCTTTATGAGATATTATTATTAGTATTTTGGGTTATTGTAACCCTATATATTTTTTCTTTCATTTGCTCTAAAGAACCCATATAATTGTATTATAAAACTATGCATTTCCTTTCTTTTTATTATTATTATTATTATTATTATTGTATTATTATTTGAATTGATTCCAATTTATTTTCCACTCACTTAATTCATTATTATTATTATTATTATTAATATTATTATTTTTTCATCTCACATGAAAATATTGCTTTTGGAATTATTATGTTTTGTGGCATGCGCTTTGTCTTGGTCACTGATACTGGAGAACAAAGTGCATGTATTGCTGAGCTGAGTCAATAAAAAAAGGGACCTACAGTATAGCACAAATACTAGCAACTGTCAGTCAGCACCATCAATCTCTGTCTTTTAGAATGAACTCTTTCTTGTAGAATATAACAGCAACATGTTTTTTTTCTGCTACTGGGAGTCCAAAAGCATAATCGTGTCCCTGAAATGATGTGCAGCCAGCAGTTAAATGTCAGTTCACACAAGGTCAGTGTGTGGGCTGCTCCCCTGCAGCTCTGCTGGTCGTACTGGAGATGAGCAATGATCCAGACACATCCTAAAAAGACCAAAGCCTTCCCCTCTATTCTCTCTCACTTTGCATGTATTCCTGTCAATCTCATATACAAGTTTAATGTATACAACGCAAGGAAATGCATCTCTTTACAGATGGATAGAAACACCACTGCAGATATAGGAGAAGTTACTACATAGATATAAAACACTGCTTTATATCTATTAGTTACAGTTTGACGGCATATTTAGCTAACATTGGTAGCATGCTAGCTGTGTAACACAGAGTGCATATAGTGGTTCATACGTCTTTTTATCAAAATAGTTCACAAAACTGATAAATAGGCCGTCGAACTTTTCGCTTAGAAAAACATGTATATATAGAGCTGTAATGCATGTATTTTCTTGTAGCTGGTTAGCATAAGGAAGTCAGCATACATACCAACTTCCTGTCGCTGGTTAACATAAGGAAGTTAGTGTGACATGCCCACTTCCTGTGGCAGGCCACCACAGGCCATCGTAGCTCTCTGAAATGCTTGTGAAACTGCGCTAACGTGAAACTGTAAAAATTGTGGTACCGACAGCCGCCATCTGACTTCTGCTGCTCCTACAGTAGTGTTATTATGGTAAGGATGGCCTCTGAGCGAGGCGAACAGCGTTGCCACGGTTTTGCACTCCGCAACTCATGTTACCACAATCTTGGAAAGGGAGGAGTGAGCGGAGGGGTTCTCAGGTGGTTGCAATCTGCAACCACACCACTAGATGTCGCCAAATCCTACACACTGTGCCTTTAAAAAAATCTTTTGGAAAGGTGCCAAATTAATGATTTAAAAAAATTTCAATGGGTTCAAAATTAATGTTTTTGTTTATCTCTGTGGCAGATATCTGACATTTGGTTCCCACTTCTACAATGGCTGAATATTTATCAATAGCACCTTTAAGAAATATGTCAAATACATAAATAAATTGAAGCCTAATTGGAGGGGAATTCCTGTAGATGTTTTCATCTCATAATCAATGACAAAAATTATTATTATTATTATTATTTTATTATTATTTGATTGAATTGCAATTTATTTTCCACTCGCTTGCTTACTTACATTATTATTTATTTTATTTATTATATTTTATTCTATTGTATTCTATTTTATTATTTCATTTTTTTAGGCTTCTAATGGCTGAATTTTATCAATAGCACCTTTAAAAAATATGTCAAATAAATAAATAAATTGAAGCCTAATTGGAGGGGAATTCCTATAGATGTTTTCATCTCTTAATCAATGACAGAAAAAAATATTCTGTCTTTTAAATATAAGTCTTTTGAGCAGTAACTTTGAGCATGCATGTTTTCCAGGTCGTGTAATTACATAAGTCTGCAGACTGCAGTGTCAGAGAGGAGAGTTGAGCTGTGTCTGTGTTTTGATGCTGAGAGCAGCAGCAGAGAGGAGGAGGAAGAGGAAGAGGAGGAGGAGTCGCTCAGTCAACTGTTGGCCTCTCTGCTCCATAATCTGGATTATAGAGTTTCCAGGTCCGGTCTGTCTGCAGCCTGCAGGACTCCCAATAATCCCATTATTCTCTATTGGGTTGACGCCTCCTGAAGCGGTCAGGAAGATGTGAGATCTGTGAGACTGTGACGCTACTGCTTGCTGCTGCTGCTGCTGCTGCTGCTGCGTCTATCTTCAAAGAGGAAACTGTTTATTTGGATGCAAAAAATCTACCGAGGAGTTTTGCAAACGAAGATTGGCGACCATTTGAGAAAAGTTGAGTGAATATTTGTTGTGTTTTTATGCCTGGATGCATGGTGCAGCAGCAGCACTGTGCGCTCTGCAGCATCCAGCATCCACACTGAGCACTGCAGCCTGAGACCAGCTGGTCAAACATGCCACATTCAGGTAAGAGCTCTGCTTTTTACTGACAAACATTCAACCTGATTCTGCAACCAGTGCAGTAGAATCGCATGCCTTTTATTTTGAAATATAAAGATCTGTCTCCAGAAAGAGCACAGACTAGTGTATAGGGATGGATGTATTTGAAATGCAAAAAACTTTAAAGGTTCCATAACGTGCTCATTTTCAAGTTCATGTTTGTATTTTGTGTTTCTACTAGAACATGTTTACATAATGTAATGTTAAAAAAACAACTTTATTTTCCTCATACTATCAGCCTGAATATGCCTGTATTCACTCTCTGTCTGAAACGCTCCGTTTTAGTGCATTTTGACAGATTTGCGCAACAGAATCTCGTTTCGAGGCAACAACTTCCTGTCACCTGGTGACATTCACATGCACTGCAACCAGGAAATAAACTGGGACACATTTAGAATGTTTACGTTTAAAATTGTGTCAAGGGTCTAAATATTGTATATTTGTGACATCACAAATGGGCAGAAATCCTGACAGCTTGTTTCAAATGCAGAGTTTCTGAATACGGGCTGTGTGTATTTCCCTGTGGATTGAGTGTTTCAATACTTTCACAGTATTTATATAGGACTTAAGCCTGCTTTATAATAAAAAAAACATGAAAATCTCACTTTTTTATAATATGGGACCTTTAAAGGGACTCATTTGAATGCCTGGGTGATGTTTTGTCTCACATTGTGCATTAAAGCTTCAGTAGGCAACAATTTTTTTGGCATCAAAAATATAATAACCTTTCATCATATTGTAATTCAAGTGTTCTGAGAGAGACTTCTGCTCCTCCTCATGGTTCTGTTTTCAGGCTTTCAAAAATCTAGAGACTTTGACCAATCACAGGTCAGTTCAGAGAGAGAGCGTTCTTATTGGCTGTGCTCCGGCTGGTGGGCGGTGCTTGGTATTTCCTCAACAGATCTGGTTCACAAACTTTCTCAGTTTACAACTAAACCGTACACTACAAGATGTTTCTGAAAACATTTGAGGAGAGAAATAGGCATTACAGTAACAGAATATTGATTCATATTTGATCAGCGCTGCCTAGTTTGACCGTTTGGTCGGAGTTCACGAGTGATTGACAGCTGCTCAGAGACGTCAAGGCTCCAGCTCGGCTCTGATTGGTTGTTTTCCTCCATCCTGCAGATGTCATTAGGAGCACCAGAGGACACAGAGGCACATGATTTTTTTATCTGCCTCATGCACAACTGTCAGGATATAGTGACCATTTTATAAAAAATAACTTTCATTAATCACATTTGCTTCATTTCTACCCGCTGCGGCTTTAACAGTCCGACCTCTTTTAGCCCTCTAGATATTGTGTTAATGATTTGCTTAATGAGATGAAGTGCTGCTTTACTAACACTGACCATGTGATACCCAGACAAACACAAAAGTCCTGTGCCAAATGTGTCAGGGTCAAACAAATGGTAGTTTGAGGACAGGATTAAGCCTTTGACATAAACCCTCCTGCCTCTCTGTCTCTCACATTTACTCCAACAGCACTCCAACTGGGTTTTCATGAAGCTCCTCTTAGAAAGAAAACAAATACTCTATCTCCCTTATTTTATCCAATTGTCCTAGTTTAATAGAAGAGGAGATGTGATTGAATCCCGTGCAGACGTCAGGGATAAAAATGGGATGTTCTGATGGTCGTTTCTTCCTCTTTAAGTGATCCACTAACTGTCTGCTTATTGATAGACTCTTTAATATACCCGTCCCATTAGCAGCAGCAGCAGCAGCAGCAGCAGCAGCAGCAGCAAATACAGAGGGTTCGATATCACTTTGTCATGTGCCATTATGATTAACACCTAAAAATATCCAATTCTTTTGACTGATATTGCAATATATTTTGCGATATTAGGGGGAGTAATAGTTTTTAAATAATTATTCACATTTTTATTGAATGTTAAATTGATTATGGTGTGATTTTTGAGGGGATCTGTACCAAAGAAAGATCTTAAAGATCCCATATCGTGCTCATTTTCAGGTTCATACTTGTATTTTTTGTTTCTACTAGAACATGTTTACATGCTGTAATGTTAAAAAAAAAACTTTATTTTCCTCATACTGTCTGCCTGAATATATCTGTCTTCACCCTCTGTCTGAAACGCTCCGTTTTAGTGCATTTCAACGGAATTGCAACGGAATTGCGTTGCTAGGCAACAGTTTGGGTCCATATTTACTTCCTGTCAGCTGATGTTATTTACATCCACTGCAACAGGAAATAAACTGGGACACATTTAGAACGTTTATGTTTAAAACCGCGCAATGATCTATATATTGTATATTTGTGACATCACAAATGGACAGAAATCCTGACGGCTTGTTTCAAACGCACAATTTCTGAATACGGGCTGTGTGTATTTCTCCGTATGTTGAGCATTTTGATAGTTTAACAGTATTTATAAAGCACTTAAACCTGCTTTATAATATAAAAGACATGGAAATCTCACTTTTTACAATATGGGACCTTTAAGTCTGTAGAATATGATGTGTAGGCCAGGACGTCTCTGCAGCACCACAATATTTAATTTAAAATTACATTTTGACACATTTCACCTTTAACAAATATTGCGATTTCGATAAAATGTTGATTAATTGTGCAGCCCTATGTGGAGGACAGATAGACAAATAGGCTTTTTCACGAGGCTCAATAACTTTTCCTTTAATTTGGCCTCTGATACCTCCAGTTATTATAAATGTCTGGCAGTCAGCAAAACCTTGTCCACACTTGTCAGACTCTGTTGAACTTCATTAACTTGAATGGCCCGGAGCCACTCGGGGCTTAAGTCAATTAATTGGTTTTGTTGATTGACAGGAAATGATTCAGCAGCTATTTTCGTTTCAGTCAGTTTTTTTAAGCAAACAATGCTAAATATTCTTTGATTCCTGCTTTTTAAATGTGACAATTTGCTGCGTTTTGTTGTTTATTAAAGTGGAAACCGAATCTCTTCTGGGTTTGTTTTTTTTATCCTTGAGTCGTACAAAAGAAGACATTTAAAGACGTCACCTTTGGAGCAGAGAAATTGTGTCTCTCATCAATTGATAGAGAAAATAATCAGCAAACTACTACAGATGATACTCATCAGTAGCAGCTCTAATGTGACGTTTCTTGTGGAAAGAATTCAGTTGGACTAGATTGCATTAAGACCGTCTCTCCCCCACTTCAATTAGCGGCATCAAAGAGTTTTTGCACATTTCAGAAATCTTCCTTTGCAGTTATAAAATAGGGGGAAACTGGGAAAACTGTCGTTCCAGGATTCAGTCCTCGAGTGGCGTTTCCTCCTGCCTGCAGAATTTCATCCACACTCCTGACTGGAAAGCTGCCAGATCCCTGCTGACTCCGTACGGAGGGTTTTCCTCTCCCTGTCAGCACCAACTGATCCAAATTGACTCTGAAGGAGAAATTGATTAGGGTGATGCAGGGCTGTCTGGAGCAGCTTAAGCACCGGCCGGGCAGCACTTTTAGTTAATTAGATTTGACAAACAGGTTGGTACTAAAAAATTGACATCGCATCTCCTCATAAACAGTCTGCAGAGAAGTGAAGAGAGATGAGGCGGGAGCCAATGAGAAAGTTAAATTAGGCTGCTGACAAGCGACTATCTGTAGCCTAAAGTTGGGCTCAATTTTAGCGAGGAAGTCATGGCCATTTTCAAAGGGGTCCCTTGACCTTTGACCTCAAGATATGTGGATGAAAATGGGTTCTCTGGGTACCCACGAGTCTCCCCTTTATAGAAATGCCCACTTTTTGATAATCACATGAAGTATAAATGTGTTATTTTCTCCTATTCTAAAATGATGTGTATGAATATTTCTGCATACTGGGGTCCCTTAACAGTCTTGAATTACATAAATTGGGTATCACTGTAAAACTGAGACTCTTGTGGATCAAATGAGCCCAACTGTATTCATGTGTGATGATGTTAGTCCCCATAGGAGACATTTCATTGTAGTGAGACTATATTTTTTTTCACTGTATAAAATGACCTGTGGTGACCTCTAGGATAATCACAGCCTCATGAAACTTTACAGCTACAAACTAGAGACCTAGAGCATTCAGAGGATGGATGGATCAGACTAGAGACCTAGAGCATTCAGAGGATGGATGGCTTTCCTAGCTAGATTGACAATAAGGGGGTTTCTGAGCAGTTTTACACAACAGAAGTGCTCGCCATCCAATCGCAGAAAAATGAAATTCTTGCAGAAATCTCAAAATGTCATAAGTTTTTGGTACCAAATCACAGCATGGCTTTTTCTATGGTGTTCCTTAAGGTCTTGGTGTCTTAATGTGGTGTTTTGGAGATTATATTGATAATTTTTATCAATTCCCGAGTGGTAAAAAATGGTTAAAATTAGCACCAAATCTGTGTAACAAATGGTACCAACCCAAAAATTTCTGCAACAACTTATGAGACATAATAGAGCATGAGGATGACCATCATATACTTCTATCATAATGTTCTAAACCCTTATACACTTTGACAATTAATTTTATTTTGAGCAGCATCTCAAATTAATCTTCAGGTTCCCAGCTTTCAGATGATGTACACCACTTCTATGTTCAATCTACTGTTGACCTGCTATCTCCCCCTAAAGACCCCCTGTACCTTCCCTCCTAAAAAAGACAAAAACGGGTCTATTGTTTGTCTCAGAGGGTTAAAGGTAAAGTTTGATACGTATTTCCTCATTATGTCTAATAAGTTTAGCTCTTACTGATATTTGTCTTATGCTGCACTCACTTCTCTGTAAGTATACAGATTACTTTCTGTTGCTCATAAACCAGTTTGTGACTACATGTGACACCGCATTATGCGTGCGTGTGGCTGACAGCTTGCACAAGTGTATCTGCAAATGTATCTGGAATTGAAAGACACGCTGATTGCCCACTCATCAGATTGAATTCATGTCCCAAGTGTCTTGATTTTCCTGTCGTAAAAGCCTCTTTAATATGGAGGATTACAGTTAATCCACTCTCTGTCTGGATCGTAGCGTAGCTGTTGACTCTCTCTCGCTGATTGCGGCTGGCCTGCCTGCCTGCCGTGATGCATTTCAGTGATTGTCACATGGAAATAAGCTGTGAAGGGCTTCTTGTAGATCCATAAACTCCTGATTTCCCGAGGGAGTGTCTAATTGTTGTGCTTTTTCGAAGGAATAATGGACAGCGGTTAGGGTGTGGTTGAAAAAGAAGAAGCTTGTTTTCCCGGTTGTGCTCATGACATGGTGAAGCTAAAGCCTTACTGAGTTTATTCAGAGTCATTTGTTTTTAAGTGACGACAACTGTTTTTGAATCCCTGAACCATCTTGTCAGAGGATGCAAGAGTCTTCAACGTCTCACGAGCAAAGAAATATATCAAACGACCCGAGAGAAGAAGTCCAGAGTATCTTTCAGTGCTCCTCGGATAAGACAAATGTGTCAATTAGGCACAAACAAGGCTAATACATTGGATCACTGCATCTAATTTGGGATTAACTCTGACTGTGGGATTAAAGTCTCTGTGCTAATGAGTCCTTATGGATGATTCCAGAAACAAAGCACTCATCCGGCCTACCTTATTCTGTGGATTGACAGCACACACACACACACAGAGTGAAACGCACAAAGTTCGCAGCATCCCCGCAGAGGAGCAGCAGAAAGGACGAAGGAGATTAGAGAGAAAGGTTGAGAGAAAATTAGAGAAGTAGTGGAGAGGACAGAAATAGGAGGAAGGTCAGAGCAAGTAGCAGAGAGGTGTTATGTAATGCTGTCATTTTAATATATTTTCTTTTTTCTCACCAGCATCCAACACGATGGACTATAAGCTACCCGAGGAGGAGGGTGTTACAAGTCTACATCCCTGTGCTAGCGCCGTGCTCCGTGTCTTCAGAGACTCCGTTTGTTGACTCACAGTAGCTCCTGGTTGACAGGCATCATGGAAGAGAGCAAGCTCATCTTCAGCCTGGACGGCCACGACGACGGCCCCATCGTGGCCTTCTCCAAAGACAAACCCCGAAACAGGAAGAGCCAGCCTGACCTCACCCTCGGGATGGATTTGGACCTGAGTCTAGGTCACCGCTCCGGGCCTCCCTACCTGCCTCACTCCCCCTCATCCCCGGGCTCTTTAGCCGATCTGTCAGCGTCATCAGCAGATGTGCTCATCACCACCAACCTGGTCAAGTCCTCCTCCACGGATCTGGAGCCGAGGGAGAGCAGCTCCATGAGAGGCAAACCTCTGCTCAGCCTGGTCAAGTCCCTCAGCACCGAGATCTCCCGCCGGGTTGAGCCAGAGGTCAACCTCTCCAAGTCAGACTCTAAACTGCATCTGCATCCCTGGAAGCAGCTCACCCATCCGAAAATCCCAGAGGCCAGCAGGCCTGAAGCAGGAGGGCTGAATGAGAGCGACGACTGGACGTCACCTCCGTCCGCCGGCAGCGTGCCTCCCGCGGCTGAGCCCCGGGGCAGCTCGCTGATCGCCGAGCTGGAGGACACGCGGAGGAAGTTCTCCGAGGCCATGCAGGATCCACTGAGCATGCTGAGTAAGATCATGGGGGATGAAAGCCCCAAGCAGGGGAGGGCGTCTGCTGCTGGAGACTCACCGTCCTCCCAAGGCAGCGCTGGAAGAGAGGGGGGCAGCGAAGACGCAGACCTGAAGTGCCGTAGGAGAACCGAAGGTGTATGTGACACGCCTCTGAGAAGTCTCCAAAAGGGATCCTTAACCAAATCTTCCCCAGAACGCCACGGCAGTGACAGCCATTTAGAAATCCGCACTTATGGAGACGTGATCCAGGTGGTGGAGCTCCAGAAGGGATCACATCATAGAACTTATGCCCAGTCTCGAGTCACAGTGCCAGGCTCGTCGCTGCCTCTTCACTGGCTCTTCCCCGTGGGTCTTCTGGCTTACGGTTTCTTTGTTTTGCCGCTGCCCTCCTACGTGACGGGTCTATCCGTGGGGGTTGCATGTGGCTTTATGTTGGGCCTGGTGGTGGTGTTCATGTTCGCCCCGCGACGCTCATCTGCCAGAAGCAACAAGGGTTTGAACAAATCCAGACCCCTGAACATGGACCCACTGGATGGAGAGCTCACAGATCCAGAAATCCTCGAGGTAATAAATGAGTAGAATACATAGATTGTATATAAAGATGGACGACCATGACAGCTCCCCAAAAGTGAAGCCAAAACATCTGGATCGCCCCCTGGTGGCTGGCTGCAGTATAGCTCATAAAGCCCGCCTCCTCCGTGTTAGCGGAGATAAACTAATTTGTCATTTTAGGTAGTTCTTATCATAAGTTTGGTAATTTGATGCTATAAAAAGGGGGTGAGACGTCATTATTGGCAGCTGTGAGTCTCTCCCGCCTCCCAGCTGTCGCTCCAGCCTCGGTCTGGGTCTCATTCACATGAACAGAGGAATGGAAATAACTGTGGATTCAGCTATTACTGCATTTTATAACTTTTAAAACCTAATGATTTAATTAAGGGCTGTTAGAGTGTTCATACTGGGGAGTTGATTCACCTCAAAAAAATTATCAGCTGAGTTACAGACGTCTCTTCTCCAATGTTAGTCTATGGGAAAAAGTCTTTTTGGGTCCAATGGCATCACGTGACGGACACGGAAGTTGTAGTACCACCGTTTAGCAACTACGAAAATTGGCATCAACAACCGGCGCTCTTCCTGGAGGCTTGGTGGAGACATCTTCGTCGTCCATCTTTACATACAGTCTATTTTAAAATACAACAGAGAGAGGCGTAAACATGAAAGTCACATGGTGACATTTCATCTCTATCTACTTTTATCCAAACTTTTTGTTTCTTTCAGATGTATTATTATTACACATGTGAGTGTGGCAGAGAGCGAGAAGCCACTTTCTCTTTACAGATTTGACTACATGGAAATGAGCTTCAAGCTCTCGTGTTTGAGAGATCAAAACAACACAAGCATCAGCAGCCATGTGAGGCACTGGATAGCTCTAACGCCAGACATCATCTGCTGTCAGTGGTGCTTTAATGGATTAGTTTTGAGGCGTACCCTCAGGTTCAAGAGTTATTTTGAAAATAGCTTTCTCAAAGCACTTGAGAGAGAGAGAGGACTGGCTGCCTCAAGGAATGCAGAGTTAGCAGGTTCAAATAAGGCAAATGTTGCGAGAATAGAAGAGTTACTAACAGCAGGCTATTTCAAACACTCATCCACGGTGTTAAATGAGACAGACATATCCTGCCTTGTCTCATGTTTCCCCTCCCGCTGAGCTGTTATGCTGTCATCACTAAAAGTTGTCGCAGGCAACGTGTTTTTCAGATATACAGCTATAGCTCAACGTTATATTCTCCAGCACTGCATTCTCCGAGGAACAGACAGGTTGATGTTTGAGGAAAATATGTAATTTGTAAAACTGAAACAGTTCAGTTTGTAAGTACTAAATAATATTTCTAGTACATCAGTAGAGAAAAGATTACTGGCATAACCAACAGGTGAATAAAAGTACATTAATGCATGTAGGAAAAGATGGAAATACAACAGTAAATACCATTTACACAAGGACCAAGCACATCTCTATGTAGTTGACAACAAACTAACCATCATCAAAAATACTGTACTCAAACCGAAGAAATGTTAACATAAACGTGTTCATATAACTTAATAATAGATAACTTACAGATGAAGCCGGTTTTATGGATTTTACATTAAAGGATTAAGAGGATTATACACTGAGATGCTCACACTGTGAGTCCAAGGAGCTTCCTGAACACCACTTTCTGTTAATATCAATTCTGAAATGAAAATGTGAGGTGATTTGTGACTGACTGATTTGGGTTTAAATGGCATCAAAATTGTCTTCCAGGGCTGGATGAATGAGACGCACAGCTACGACCCAGAGACTTTCCACCCCTCCGTCACACAGTCCGTCTACGTCACCCTGGAGGGCAGCCGGCTGCGACTGGCGTACCCGCGGGCCAACATCCCCCGGTGGGCAGCGTTTGACGAGGCGTCCCACGAGGCCGTGTTTCTGCGTTCACGCACTTACCAGCTGGCCAACTGTAAGGTCAGTGCTTTATATAGAAAATATTCAGTAACACTTCATTTCACAGGTCTGCAAATGTCATGGTAATTAGATGATAATTAGCAAGTAACCTATTTGACATTTCTTTGGAATCACTGCCAAATTACTCCAATATTTATCTCAAGATTTATCAAAAATGACTTTATTATAAACATGATTTAATGTGTTATGTGTTACCACATATTACCTAATTTCTGGGTCCCAGGGGAACGGGCATGTGAGAGATAGTGACCTCTCGCCTGAACTCTCATCTCTCTGCACCCACATTGTCATCGAACACGGAGGTGAAACACCAGGAGGATTACGACTGAGGTGATGATGCTCTGAATAAACTCGACCCGGCTGCCCGTCCCAGCAGCATATCGAGGCCGACTGCCGAAGCTGATAGAATAAAGCTAACACAATCAATGCGGGGAGCGCTTTGGCAACGGCAATGTGTCAACACAATTTCTGGCTGCCAGCGTCTCTTGTAGAAAGAAAATAGATTTAAATAAAGAGAAAATAAACATTCCTTTCTGTTGCTTTCAATCCCAGGTGACTCTGTTGCCGCCCGGTTTGGCTCGCAAGAGGATCTGGAACAAGAAGTATCCCGTCTGCGTCACTCTGGCTGAGGGGGAGGTGGGGGAGGAGAGCGTGGTCGAGGGGCAGGAGGAGGAGGAAAGGGCCGAGAGACACGCCGCGACAGACCAGCAGCTTCCTGTCACCTTGTACCTGTTTGGCCGCACAGGAAGAGAGAAGGAGGAGTGGTTCCAGCACTTCCTGTCTGCCTCCCGGGCTGGAGCCAAGAGCGGCGTGAGCGGGGAGGAGAACGCAGGTGAGAAAGTGTTTGGATTCACGGCGGTTGGTGAGCGATTCAGCAACTCCTTGTTTTAAACATGCAGTGGAGTGCAGAACAGATTGATGCTTCACTCTGCGCCTGTCTGTTCTCTGTCGCTCAGAAACACCGTGTGGCGGAGACGCTGCTAAAGAATGCACGGAGGAGCTGCACGATATGACGGCAGCCATGAAAACAAGAACGCTGTTGGAGTACAGCACCTACATGACTCAACTGATTGGCTCGCAGAGCTGCAGTCCCACCCCCAGCCCCTGCCATAGTGACCAGGAGAGCCCCACAACCCACCAGAAGGTCAATGAGCAACACTTTTATTTCATTCCCAGGAAGTCAAATACGGACGCTTTGTCACGGCCGTCGGCGTTAGATACCGACGCTTAAGGCAGCGGCGCGGAATGAGTTTTGAAGTTGAGGGGGGAGCTAGCTTTGGATGACGTAATATAGTGTTGCCAACATCCCCGCAGACCCCTGGGCATCAACCTCGCGTTTATGCACGTATTGTCAAAAAAAATAGACTTGAAGTGTAAATAAACGCTTCAGTTCAGGTTGCGGTTACGTGAGACACAGCTGAGACGGAGCCGTGCAGACAGCTGCTGCGACAGCTTGCTACTTCCGGCACCCATGGCCTAAGGCATCCTTGGTTTGGCTTTCCATTATCTTCAACGTAAACCCACCTGCGTCAATATTAAGCGCTCAGAGAAAGTGCGCCGGGAGTGTGGTGACGTAGATTTAAGAGCGAAAAGACGCAAGGCGACACAACGTCAAATACCGACGCTCTGTCACGGCTGTCGGCATTAGATACCGACAAACTCAAGGCTTTCAGGAGTCTGACAAAGCGTCAGAATATGACGAGTTGGGATGAGAACGGGTTGTTTATTTAGCTTTTAGATGTAGTACATCAGGTCTAGCGTGCAGGAGGTTGTAAATGGATGTAAACTCTCCACAGGTTTCATTTACAGCGTGAGCAGATATCTGAACTTTGTCTCTGCTCTACTTACCCTCTACATGTCATACTAATGCTCTACATGCCTCCCTTTGATCAGAGCTGGTCAATATCAGCTACTGTTCCACTGTTCGGCGGGATGCTGGCTCAGCTAAACAACATCCCTGCTGACTGGACCAAATGTCAATGTGCAGAAATATCAGGTATCACCTGGCTGGAGGGATATTAATAGGAGCTGGCTGCAGCTGCTAATCCTGGTTTGCGTGGTTTGAGGTTGGCACCCCACGTAGAGACAGTCTGTCCTGGTATTTAGAGGAGGAAGAGAGTCGGCATGAATTTGTACCTTGTTCCGATCAGGTCATATACCCTCTGAAAAATGCTTGTGCAAAACATACGTGCCTTCCAGGGACTCATTTCTCTTTATTCGTTACTCGTTATTCCTCTCAGATTCACAATGAAGAGCAAGGATCTGGAGGTCAAGCTGGAGCTGAGCCCAGTGCAGGTTCAGGGACGGAGGGGCGCTCTCCAGAGGGCCAGCCCACCTGGGTGAACTCCCTGGTGGGACGGATCTTCTGGGACTTTCTGCGGGAGAAGTACTGGACCGATCAGGTGGCGCACAAGATCCAGAAGAAACTCAGCAAGATCAAGGTGAGGGTGGATGAGGAAGGTGATCATCTTTAACTGATGCTCCTCGATTTTAATCAAGCCCAATGGAAGCGGAAGATCGCAGAAAGATCCGCATACTTTTCCGGACAGAAGTCGAGCCATTTTGGCTGCATGCGCCACTGAGCAACTTTCATAGGAATGAATGGGAGCCTGCCTCTAACGCTGGATCCAGTTCTCTTAATGCATCCATGGTTTTTATATTCATCTTCATAGTCACACCATCAGCAGCAGCATCATCAGCATCATACTGACTGATGACAACAGTGAGTCTACTGTAGGTCAGAGCTCTATATCACTCGATGATACGACCTGAACATCAGCGCTGGTTTGTTTGTGCACAAGGTCAAAAGATGTGACATTAGGCACATCAACGCTGCAGCTCTCTTTCCTCTGTGTGTGTGTATGTGTGTGTGTGTGTGTGTGTGTGTGTGTGTGTGTGTGTGTTTGAGAGTCTGCTGATAATGCACTCTCTCTGGTTCCAGCGGCGGGAGTGAGTAGTGGAGCACTGATGGCGCTGCAGCATCTCATTACTCATTTCCTGCTCTCCCTCTTTGACTCACACCATCCTTTCTACTATCTCCGTCCTTCACACACACACACACACACACACACACACTGCAGGTTCCCCCTGCGCGCTCGTTAGTTTGAAAGTAATTATCTTCCTCTGTGGAGCCTCTATTTGTTTTACACAGATTTCATTTTGATTATTTTTTATTTCTCATCTAATGTGAGTGAACGCAGCGTGTTTGCTAATTAAAGGTGTTGTTTGTCTCGTTACAAGTTGCCGTACTTCATGAATGAGCTGACACTGGCGGATCTGGACATGGGCACTTGTTTACCTCAAGTCCTCAGCACCTCCTCGCCTACACTGGACCGCAGAGGTACACAGCTGTGTGCATTCACAATATGTGATTTGTGATATTTGGCTATACAAATAAAACTCTTGGAGCCACAAATTTGATGACTTTAGACTCGACTTGACAAAATCTAAAAAAGACTTGCAACTCAACTTAGACTTTTACACCAATGACTTATGACTTCACTTGGACTTGAAATTCAATTCCTGAATCAACTTAACATTAAAGCTATTTATATTCCCAGCAAGTCGACACTTTGTTTGACCCAATCCGGCGAAAACTATGAAGAACTAACGTTACGTTATTGAGCGGCGTTTAGAAACAAGACTCGGTCAAATCCGAGTATATGTCTGGACCGTGTGCGGTCAAGTCTGTGAATTTGTGGCTAAATTGTTACACACATAGTCAGTGGTCATGTCTGTAATGTTAAATCCAGTAATGGTACATGTCCACCAGGTCTGGCGAGGACACTATAGGGGACGCACGGCTCCAATCATCTAGCCGTTCAAGCGGTGACATACCCTCTCCTGAAATGCACGTGATTGGTTCCTGGGTTTCTGCTCGCCGTTTCAAACAGGAAACAACATGGCTTCCTGCTCGTAAACTAAAAATAATGCACCAAAATCTACTTCTGAAAACATTTTAAGCGAGAAATATGCTATGCCACAGCTGATGATCTAGATCGCCTAGTGACAGACTTTTGCGTTTGTAGGTGTGGCCCTCCGCGGTCCAGCCAAATATGATACCAAAGATGATTTTGTTCGTATGTGGTGGTCAACAACAAACAAATTACAGTATTCAAAACGTGCGGGTCGAAATTAAGACGGCATTACATTTGGTGAAAAGCACATTATGACTTGTTTAGGACTTGGGACTTGAGTGCAAAGACTTGAGACTCACTTGCAAAACAATGACTTGGTCCCACCTCTGCCAAATCACCACCAAATCTCTCACCATATAAGGTTTACCCAACAGATTTCTTCTCTCAGATACGAACCTGCAGTCAGTTTATAGGCCGTGATCTCATTTGTTTCATTACAGAGTTTGTTTCACCCGACCCAAAAGCTTTCCATTGTCTTCTGCCTGAGAGATTAGCAATCCTCTTGGCTAAGCTTAACTGACAATAGCTATCCTCTACTGGTATAATGTCCCTTCTGCAACAACAGGACAGGTGTAGAGGAGATGTTGGCTTGTTAAGAGATCTGATCTGATCTTACTTGCTACCTGTAAGCTGTTAAGTTTCTCTCTGTTATCCCGCAGGCCTGTGGCTGGAGCTGGAGGTGGTGTACACAGGCTGCCTTCAGATGACCCTGGAGACGAAGATGAACCTGTGCAAACTGGGTAAAGACGCAGAGGACGAGGCTCACAGCGTTCTAGAGACCCAGCAAGTCGGGTGAGGCCCATCTCCGCTTCATATAGATAAAGAGAGTCTAGAGGTGGATGTGAGCAAACGCTTAAGGAGTCTGCTAAGCTCAGCAGTTTGCATTAAGAGGTACCACCGTTGTGTTTCTTTCAGCTCTAAGCCCAGGCTGTGTATACTGGCTGATAGCGATGAAGAGTCATCCAGCGCTGGCTCATCTGATGAAGAGGACGTCCCCCCCTCTGAGCCGCAGGGGTCTCCGGGAGACAAGAGCACAGTGGTCGCAGCCGAAGGGTAAATTATACCACACGAATCAAATATACCAGGGATCATAGGTCACGAAATTGCACTGCCACTATAAGCATGTTGCACTTGTGGTCACATCATGTATAAAGTAAAAAAGGCCACTTTTTCACAGCAGATTATATTGACTTGTCAAACACAGACATAACTAATAATTTTGCTAATTGCTGACATTTTTGGTCAAACTTGTGAGCTTTTGTTTACCACATGGGAAGTCGTGTACACAATATGCTTTGCGTTCAAGTGGTTAAGTCATGAGAACACGACAATATTAATGCTACTGTCGGCACCTAAAAGCCACAGAGGCAAACAATTTAGCAAACTAGCAAGTGGGTAACATAATGCAGGAAATGCAAAGACATAATGACAGAGGAGAAAGATGAGGCCGTTGGGAATATCAACATTTTCCTCAAACATATTATAAAGTTACGAAGAAAAACAATATGCGACTAAAATTAGTTAATATATTAACTTATGATGCACTGAAAAATTAACTTCCACGGCCTCCGCCATTTCTGATAACGTCAACAACCACGTCACAAATCGTAAACTCAGAGCTTTCAGAAACTTTCCACTTACGAGGTCGTGAACACCACAAGAGGGAGGCGTTCACATGGTCTCTTCTGGTGAACACGGTAAACACGACCCCATCTGAAGGCACCATTTGACTTGGCGCAGCAGGAAAAGCACAGGTGGACTTAACGACCTTAACGATGCTGCACTCCAGTCATGACATGCAGTGCAGCATCGTTAAGGTCGTTAAGTCCACCTGTGCTTTTCCTGCTGCGGCAACTTACTGTCAGAGCACCTTTGTGTCTTTTGTGTGTAAAAACTCTGGGCCAAGTTTAACTGACATTTTCTCGTATACACAACAGAAACTTCTAAGAAACTTTTTTGGGTGCTCTGACAGTAAGTTGGCGCAGCAGGAAAAGCACAGGTGGACTTAACGACCTTAACGATGCTGCACTGCATCGCCATAACTGGAGCGCAGCATCGTTAAGGTCGTTAAGTCCACCTGTGACAGAAAAAGATTAGAAACCACTGACTTACATGCTGTTTATTATGATATATTGTAGATTTCAGAAAAAAAATTAAGATTCACAGTCATAACTACCACCTGAATGTTGAAATCAATAGTGATTTGTTGTAAATAAGGTAATTTCCATAGGATGTAAAGTATTTAACAGCCACCAGAGGTGGAAAAAGGTTTCAATGTGTCCAAAGACTCACAGCTCTACACTGTTTCTGTGTCCTGATCTTTCCCAGGCACACTGGTGGCAGCACAAGCAGGAAGATCTTGAGATTTGTGGACAAGATAGCAAAGTCCAAATACTTCCAGAAAGCCACCGAGAACGAGTACATCAGGAAGAAGATCGCTGAGGTGTCCAACATGCCTCTGATGCTCAGCGTCGAGGTCCTGGAGCTCTCTGGTACTCTGGCCGTCAACATCCCACCTCCCCCTACTGACAGGATATGGTACTGAGGTTTTTTCTATTGTCATTTAATGCCATAAATTCAAAGGTTTCTTTCTTTCTCACACAGTCTTCTTCTCTCGTTCAGGTACAGCTTCCGGGTGCCTCCCAGGTTAGACCTTCATGTGCGACCCACGCTCGGGGAGAGGGAGGTCACCTTCACTCACGTCACTGAGTGGATCGAGAAAAAACTGCAGTGTGAATTCCAGGTCAGTCAATCGGTGAATCTGTCGATACGCAGAAAAAGATCAAATGAATAATTCAAACATACTTTGTGAAGGTAACAGGAGAGACTTCAGAGAACAGTTCCAAAGCACACTGGAGCACACGGATTTAAGGCTGTCAACTTTATTAAATAAAGAAATTCCGATGCTCAAGGGGTACTCAGTTTATTGCAGTCTGCAACCACACAACTAGATGCCCCCAAATGCTACACACTGTACCTTTAAATATGTTTTTTTTACCTTTGCACGTCAACAGAAAGTGCTTGTGATGCCCAATATGGACGATCTCTACCTGCCCCTGATGACATCCGGCCTGGACAACCCACCTGCCTCCCACCACTCCTCATTCCAGTCCTCGTCCCACCAGTCCTCCATGGAGTCCCAGGAGTACCTGTCAGAGTAGTGCCCCCTTTGAGGCCACAGATGGGATGATGTCGATTATGTGCAGCTAATAGCCGTGAATCTCTAATGGATTTTGAGGGCTGCTGCAGCTGGGTACCGGCTTGGTGTTTATCCTGAGCGTGTTGGTTGTAACCATGCAGGATATAGATGCCTCCTGAAGGCACGCTGAGCACGACGGCAGCGACCTCTGGACTGTGAGAACGGTGCTAAAGTGCCCCCTACTGTGAAGATGAGTGTACACCAGTTAAAGCACATTAAATACACCGAAAGGGAACTTTTTTTATTTGATGCCAACTCTGATAAAAGATGCAAAAACTGGATTTTCTTTACTGCACGTCAAAACAAGGTGTTGAAGATGATTGAACAAACAGTTTCTAATCCACTGATCCTGTTACATGGAGATGGTACTGATGATGATTATGTTCAATCCAGCTCCCATGGTGCATGTTATTTCTTTCTATAATGCTCATGGATTTATCGGTGAATAAAAACCTGTTCGAGACTTTAAATGTATGTTAATTGTTGAATTTAGGTTGCAGTTAAACACACAGCATTTTATGGGTAACACTTCATTTTACAGGTCCGCAAATCTCATGGTAATTAGGTGATAATTAGCAAGTAACCTATTTGAAATTGCTTTAGAATTACTGCCAAATTACCCCAATATTTACCTCAAAATTTATCAAAAATTATTCTAAACTTTATTTAATAATTATAATTCCCTATAGATGGTAATTTATTTAATACATTTCCAGGATAAAAATACAAAGTTAATTGATATGCTTTATTTCCATGTCTGCTGATAAATAGATGATAATTAGCAAATAACTTATTTGATTTGTGCCTGATCAGAAGTGTCTTTTATTAGTTTTCACCTCCAATGAAGCATATAATTATTAAATTATAATAAAGTAAATTTTGTGGTAAATATTGGGGCAGTAATTCCAAAGAAATTTCAAATAGGTTACTTTCTAATTATCACCTAATTACCATGAAATTTGCGGACCTGTAAATGAAATCACCAATGCTAATTTACATAGTACAACAACAACACAGTGTATTTGAAACTTAGTTTTATTACTGTATAAGAATTGAGATATGATGATTGCTTCAGACCTCCTCAATCAGAGGCTCGGGCAGTGGTTTCATGGCGTCCTTCTTCACCGGCCCCTGCAGGAGAAACCAGAGGTCAGTCAGTTAAAAACGGAGCAGAAGGATTCAGAAGCGATTAACGTTAACTCTGCAGAATTTTCCCGGTAATCAGATTTGTGTTTCTAACGCTCACCATAAATGCCCTCTTCTCCTGGGCAGTCTGGAAGCGGCCGTGACCAAATTTGGAAGTGGTGTCGATGAACTTGAGCTCGATGGTCTCCTTGGACTTGCGAGATGTGTGCACGAGCAAAGACTAGAGGGGAAGACACAAAGATGAACGCATACATGTACAGTACATGTCCTGCAATGATGTAGTAGGAGCCGTACTATGAGAGTAAATGAGATGCTGCGACTGTGTACTTATACAGCAAGCTGCCTATAATTTGACTTTCAAAATCACACTGTACCTTTCTGAGGGTGAGGACACGTTTCTTAGGCCCGATCACGCAGCCCTTCAGCATGATAAAATCATTGTTCACGTCACCATAGTGAGGGAAGCCTCCCTACATGGTGGACAACAGCAAAAAAAAAAGGCAATGAAAGGAGTGATCAGGAAGAAATCACTTTTTTTGAAGCCCTTATAATGCATAATAAGATATGCACTATAAGACAGCACCATGTGTCCATAAAGCCTTATAATTAGGGCTGTCAAAGTTAACATGATAATAATGTGTCAATGCAAATTTGTTTTAATGCTACTAATTTATTTAACGCATTAACACAACTTGCGTTTTTTAGGTTGTAACGGGCTCAGCTAGAGTTTAAATACTGGTATCATATGAAACTATAAAACCTAAGGAATCCATCGGTATCAGTCACGTTATACTAACTTGTCGCAAAGGAGGTTAAATAACGCTCCAAACATATGTTAAATTTTGGTGAGAAAAAACTGGCATGGCCATTTTCAAAAGGGTCCCTTGACCTCTGACCTAAAGATATGTGAATGTAAATGGGTTCTATGGGTACCCACGAGTCTCCCCTTTACAGACATGCCCACTTTATGATAATCACATGCAGTTTGGGGCAAGTCATAGTCAAGTCAGCACACTGACACACTGACAGCTGTTGTTGCCTGTTGGGCTGCAGTTTGCCATGTTATGATTTGAACATATTGTTTTATGCTAAATGCAGTACCTGTGAGGGTTTCTGGACAATATCTGTCATTGTTTTGTGTTGTTAACTGATTTCCAATAATAAATATATACATATATTTGCATAAAGCAGCATATTTGCCCACTCCCATGTTGATAACAGTATTAAATACTTGATAAATCTCATTTTGAACTGATATAAAATGTGTGATTAATTTGCGATTAATCGATTGACCGTCCTACTTTTAACCTTTCGTGCAAAAGCTCTGTGCAGTGTTGCAGTGTGTTAGAAACCCTTTCTTTAGTGCACATTATAATCTTGAAAAATGAGAGTACCATGGGCGAGATGCTCTTCTGGGTGGTGTCGTAGCTGGTGGAGGCGTTGTTCCGGATCACCTTTCCATCCCGGATGTGCACACCCTTACCGATAAGGTAGACCTGAGGACACATGAGGACACATTATGGTAATATGTATAAAAATATTTTTTATGATTATTCAATAAAAGCTTATTTCCCAAATAACAGATGAAGAAGTAGTATTGTAGGTGAAATCGGACTCTTATCTATGAGCTAACCTTCTTGTTGAGCTCGGTGCGGTGGTGAAAGCCCTTCTGACCGGCCCGAGCTATAGTGTACGACACGCGGGCTGGATGCCAGGCTCCAATACAAGCCACCTTCCTCAGACCCTTGTGAGTCTTCCTGGGAAGCTTCTTTGTGCGCCAGCGACTCGTCACACCTGTCAGCACGAAGAGCCAGACTTAAGTATATTTATCACTTGAAACATTTATCTTACAAGGTCCTCGGTCAGAACATGTTTCCAACCTTTAAAGCCGTGACCCTTAGTGACTCCAATGACGTCGATCATCTCGTCCTGGTAGAAAACGGAAGAGACGGGCACAGATTGCTCCAGGCGCTCCTTGGCCCAGTCCACTTTGTCCGAGATGCTTCCCCCGTTGAGCTGCACCTCCATGATGTGGGCCTTTTTCTGCGCTAGGGGCAGCAGTCGCATCTGGAAACGGAGAAGCATATAAAGTGCAATTGAATGGAATCTGGAGAATCTAGAAAAGCTTCTCTAATTATATATAATTAGATTTATTATTTAGCACAGGATCATGTTTGAACTCTTTTTCAGGGCAATTACAACAGATATTTAGGAGCACATTTTGATCTTATTCCCACTTCTGAGGCTGACAGGCAATAATATTTTGGCATTATTGGGAAAACAATCCATAATAACCTTTCAGTAATTCAAGTGATTTGAGAGAAAACTAGACTTCTGCACCTCCTCATGGCTCTGTTTTCAGGCTTTAAAAAATCTTTGGCCAATCACAGGTCATTTCAGAGAGAGAGAGCGTTCCTATTGGCTGTGCTCCGGCTGGTGGGCGGTGCTTGGTATTTCCTCAACTTGATCTGAGCATGGCTGCCAAACGTTCTCATTTTACAGCTAAACAGTACACTACAAGATGCTTCTGAAAACATTTTGAGGTTAGAAATAGACATTACAGTAACAGAATATTGATTCATATTTGCTCAGCGCTGCCTAGTTTGACCGTTTGGTCGGAGTTCGCGAGCGATCGACAGCTGCAGCTTTAAGAGTTGAGACCTTGGCTGATATTCATATTGCTTTGCTGCCAACATAAAGGTTTCCCCTCTGCAAAGCCTGGGTGAGCAGCAGCAGGTTCGGCCCCTGAGAATTATTTTTAAACTGCTATTTGAAACGGCACCCTCCCCCTCGGAGACAGAGCGTCACAGACAGAGTAGTTTGGCTCTTGGCAGCTGAGGGATTTGGGATGTGGCAGCTTCTCTTTCCATTGCAATGTGGTCAGGTGGGTAACTCTGACGCGTCTGCCCTTTTGCAGTAGCTGCTGATAATAAGACACGTGTAGTCTGACTAACATGGGACGAGACAGCAGATTGTTGTGTCTCTAAAACTAGTCGGCGTACCTGAGAGTGAACAAGAACCCTGATTACTGAACAATATTTCTTCATCTGAGCGAAATCCTTGTCCAGCTGTTTCTTTCCCGTCTCATCCTGCCACTTCTTACTGTACTTGGTGAAGGCCTTCTTCTTGCCCTTGTACCTGACACACAGAAAAGCCCGGTTTAGACAGAAGAAACAACTGCCTGCTCAGTATGAGGGGAACAATGAGTAATCACACACACCAGTTTTTATAAAATCTGCGCCTGCACTCGTCACTGAGATGCTCAGCGAAGATGGTTTTGAGGGAACGCAGGCCGCGGACGGTCTTAATGTATCCCACCACCCCGATCACAATGATCGGAGGAGTTTCAATGATGGTAACCGCCTCGACTTCCTCACGCTTTGCTTGCTCTGTGAGAGAAACAAGGAAAATATTCATCTGCTGAGATATTTTAACTGACAGCATTCAGTAAAGCTCAATCAAGCATTTTAACGGTGGACATTTCATGATTATTGAACAATATACAGCAGAGAAAATATGCAAAAAGAAAAGACATGACAAGTGGAGCATAGATTTTAGGCTGAGTTTGACCCCACCAAATAGTAGAAATTGAGTTCTTAAAGAGGACCTATTTTGCTTATTTACAGATACTTGTATTTTGTGTTTCTACTAGAACATGTTTACATACTTTAATGTTCAAAAAACACTTTATTTTTAGCATACCGGCTATGCTGAACACCTCTTTTAACCCTCTGTTTGAAACGCTCCGTTTGAGCTCCTCCCCAGTCTGCTCTGATTGGTCAGCTGGTCCACTCTGTTGTGATTGGTCAACGATTCAAACTCCTCCAACTCCGCTCCAGCCCTGCTTTAACTAGATTTGTTTGAGGGCGTACCAAATTAGCTGCTATGCAAGTATTATGCAAATGTGTTACTTGGTGACATCACCACGTTACAGAAGAAAAGGTGGGATTTTAAGCAGGCATTTCAGTCAGTTCAGGAGCAGAGTTTCTGTGAGGGAGACTCCCTTTGGCGTGTACTTTGGGCTTTGTAACTTTGCAGACCTTTTACATGCACAAAAAAACCCATTAGCGGTGCAGTTAAGCATAACAATTGTGCGATAAAAGCAACACATTTGGTACAGATGTAGGTTTATATGTTATGAAAAGATATAAATATTCTAAAATGTTGCAGTAAACTAATTTTCAGTCAATAAAATCAATGTGAAAATATGGCAGTAAACTGATTTTATGACTCTTGATGAATCA
Organism: Sebastiscus albofasciatus; assembly: GCA_916701655.1. Taxonomy (NCBI): domain Eukaryota; kingdom Metazoa; phylum Chordata; class Actinopteri; order Perciformes; family Sebastidae; genus Sebastiscus; species Sebastiscus albofasciatus. The sequence goes on along the minus strand of CAKAOI010052261.1, from coordinate 28,728 downwards.
TAAAATCAATTTTCCGTAACATTTTAGAATATTTATTTCTAATTGGAGGCCATTTTGAAAAATGGCTGCCACAGCCCTTAGGGGCCAAATTTGTAGCGCCCCGATATCTATATCTTTTCATGACATATAAACCTACATCTGTGCCAAAAGTGTTGCTTTTGTTGTGAATATTTCAGCTTAACTGCCCCAATATAAATTATATAACACACTACAGGAAAGGGAAAAAGCATAATAGGTCCTCTTTAACATCCTGTAACAATGTCATAATGTTTCATACTAGTGCTTCCATTAACTCTGTACAGAACACAGCAGGGTACCATGTAAGACTTTATCTTATAAGCCTGTTATCCTCTCAAACAAACAGCAAACATCACTCAAAGTTATAATGTTTTAATGTCGTATACATACTGAGGCCGGTGCGGTGCATCTCCCTCAGCGTATGAGTCATGCCGGCCTTGTATCCCATGAAGGCAGTGAGGTGGACGGGCAGGCTGGGGTCATCTTTGGGCCACGTGCGCACCCTGCCCCTGTGCTTGTTGCTACGCTTGTGAGGCAGGAACCCCATGTGTCCATGGCGGGGTGCGTGAAATTTGCGATGAGACTGCAACGGCATGAGCCACACACAGAGTCACTACTTATTAAACCCCATGCAAATGTATGATTTTTACAATAATACCAAAAAGAACTACAGTTGGAGATTAAGAGGAGGCACGTTCATGCTGGCAAAATGTAATCCTCTTCCTTTAATATTAAAATCCTCTGATATTAAGGGCCTTTAAACGTTGTAATAAAATGAAACGGGATATCAAAAAGAATATACTGTAATATAATCAAGTCCCTTAATCTTCAGGTGTCTTCCTGTCCAGACCACGTGTTTCTACATTGATTTATGTCACACTTAATGTCATTAAGAAATCCAGCACAGGCCAAATAATAAACAAAACACCACATGTTGGGGAGCCACATAAAAAGAAGTCGCCATTTCACTATTCCATGTGGTCTCCTCAAAGGCAGCCATTACCAAGATCACTTTTCAATATGCTTCGTCTTCCCTTGTAAAACCCACATGGCCAAACAAACTTACACACACATGTCATGCAAACATGTAGAAGACAAAACTGTAATATCCTTTATAGCAGAAAAGAAAAAAAATATGAGGAGCACTGACCATGTCTGCTCACTGTCCGGTCGAGGAATAGAAAGAGAGAGGGACCCGTGCTGCGCAAGGGTCATACATAAGATGATACCGAGTGTAAGGGCTCTAATTTTGTGTTTGGCCCAGTTGAGGAGCCGTATTCGCTTTCACACATGGTAATCTGTGCCAAGTTCTGACAGGAGGAGATAGGAGGAGGAGGAGGAGGAGGAGGGGAGAGGGTAAACTCGGAGGTGGTGGGGAAACCCAGTGGACAGGAACTGAAAGACCAAGAAAGGAGAGAGAAAGGTTTCAAGATGAAGAACGTTTTCATTGTCAGGAGGCCAACGTCCACCTAGTCTGTTTTAGGACGGATACGGTCTTTTTCTTTAACCCCCTGAGACCCTGACTGACTTTACTGTCTTTCAGAGGCTCTAGTAGGGTCGGGTTTCAGGGCTAGAGTGAAGACACAGATATCATATGAGAACTAGAAGTTTGCAGAAGAAGAAGTTGGGCTACATTTTAGCGAGGAAAAACCGGCATGGCCATTTTTCAAAGGGGTCCCCTTGACCTCTGACCTCAAGATATGTGAATGTAAATGGGTTCTCTGGGTACCCACGAGTCTCCCCTTTACAGACATGCCCACTTCATAATACTCACATGCAGTTTGAGGCATGTGACTACTATGTAGTCATAGTCAAGTCAGCACTCTGACACACTGACAGCTGTTGTTGTCTGTTGGGCTGCAGTTTGCCATGTTATGACTTGAGCATATTGTTTTATGCTAAATGCAGTACGTGTGAGGGTTTCTGGACAATATTTATCATTGTTTTGTGTTGTTAATTGATTTCCAATATTAATATAGACATACATTTGCATAAAGAAAGCATATTTGCCCACTCCCATGCAAATAAGCGTATTGAATACTTGACAAATCTCCCTTTAAGGTGCATTTTGAACTGAGGAAAATATGTGATATGTGATTAATTTGTGATTAATCATCATTAAATATTCCCAGCCAGAGATCCTCACTGGTTTAGACTGTGTATTAGTGATTAAATATTGTCCTGCACCTCCACCTGCTGCATTTCCATAGTACAACAGCTTCACCTTTGACCTTTACCCTTCAACCTTCATGTTTGTAAAAATACTGTAAATGAGCTTGCACCAATTTCCTCCTTTGGGATAATATTTTAAACTAATAACAATGTATGAATATTCACAATAAAACATTTCTAGATAACACTGAAGTTTCACATTTATGACCTCTATTCGCCATTATAGTAGTGTCTTCTGCGCATGCGCATCCTCTAGAAGGAGAGCTGTCTGAGGTCGAACTGGAGGATTTCTTCAGTTCTGAACAAAATGCCGACCGACTATGATAAAGGAGCTTATCCGGAGCCTCCTCGGCAGACTCCGGTTGAGGACAAACAGACAGCTCTACCAAACCCAGCTCTGATCGTGTCTAAACTCTTCTATTACTCCGTGGACCTGCCGGTCTCCACATTCAGAGGTAATCGAGCTAACAGGCTAACAGGCTAGCACAACAACACAGCATCAAGGACACGTATTATTGGTGTATTTAAACGTTATAACGATGCTACCACTGTTGTATCCTTGCAAACTATTACACCAAATCAAATAGAAAGCTCTGGTTTGTGGCTAACTAGCATCATTCATATCAAATGACAGTAACCTTACAACCCACATGGCCTTCCCTAATCTTAAAGGTCCCATGTCATGCTCATTTTCAGATTCATATTATATATTATATGTATTTTGTGTTTCTACTAGATCATGTTTACATGCTGTAATGTTAAAAAAACCTTTATTTTCCTCATAGTGTCTGCCTGAATATACCTGTATTTACCCTCTGTCTGAAACGCTCCGTTTTATCGCATTTCGACGGAATTGCAATGAAATTTCAACAGAATCGCGTTGCTAGGCAACAGTTTGGGTCCATGTGTACTTCCTGTCAGCTGATGACATTCACACACACTGCAACCAGGAATAAACTGGGACACATTTAGAATGTTTACGTTTAAAACCGTGTAAAGGGTCTCGATATTGTACATTTGTGACATCACAAATGGACAGAAATCCTAAAGGCTTGTTTCAAACACAAAATTTCTGAATACAGGACGGGCTGTGTGTATTTCTCTGTATATTGAGCGTTTTGATAGTTTAACAGTATTTATAAAGCACTGCTTTATAATATATAAGACATAAAAATCTCACGTTTTTATAATATGGGACCTTTTAAGTTTAACTATGTTTTTTTTCCCCTCTCATCCAGGTGTTGTTGACAGTATTCGGTCTAACAACAAGTCGGTGTACTACCACCAGAAGTTCCGCCGTGTTCCCGACCTGACGGAGTGCCAGGAGGGAGATTACCTCTGCTACTATGAGGCTGAGATGCAGTGGAGGAGAGACTAGTGAGTAAAGGGTTCGGATTTATCCATCTTGATTGACAATTTGTGTGCCCAACACCTGGTAAAATAAAACATAAATACAGGCTGGATTACCAGCTGTACAAAGTCCACCACTACAGCACAATATAAACTGAGATAATGGCAACCTGAGGCCATGTGTTGTGGATAAACCCTATGTAATGCTTTTACACACAGCAAACCTACGACAGAATAGTATTCTAGGTTGTGAGTAGTTAGTTTCTGGAACTTTGGACAACATATATTGAAATTGTCATGTGTTGTCTGTGGGGTGCACTGTAACTGATGGACACTTGAAGGCAACAACATACATAAAAAATGCAAAAGAGAGAAGAAGAAAGGCACATTTTTTCACACTGTTATATTTTA
>CAKAOI010052261.1:0-24757 GCA_916701655.1 Sebastiscus albofasciatus | reverse complement strand
ACCTGACGGAGTGCCAGGAGGGAGATTACCTCTGCTACTATGAGGCTGAGATGCAGTGGAGGAGAGACTAGTGAGTAAAGGGTTCGGATTTATCCATCCTGATGGACAATTTGTGTGCCCAACACCTGGTAAAATAAAACATAAATACAGGCTGGATTACCAGCTGTACAAAGTCCACCACTACAGCACAATATAAACTGAGATAATGGCAACCTGATTGTCATGTGTTGTCTGTGGTGTGCACTGTAACTGATGGACACTTGAAGGCAACAACATACATAAAAAATGCAAAAGAGAGAAGAAGAAAGGCACATTTTTTCACACTGTTATATTTTACATATTACACACAGGCCTGAAATACACACACGTGCATTAATGGAGAGATGTCAGAGCGAGGGGCACCCCGAGCAGTTGGGGGTTTGGTGCCTTGCTCAAGAGGCAAACTGGCATCTCTCCAGCTACCAGTTCACACTCAGTACTTGGTCCATGCGGGGACTTGAACCAGCGACCCTCCGGTTCCCAAGCCAAGGCTTTGGAATGAGATGATCGCATATGGGTGTAATGTTCGACTGTCCACAGAGTTTTTGACCATGTAGTCATGCCCTTTTCAATAGTACTTTTAAAATGATTATGCGTCACCCTGTGTTGTTGTCTTCCCTCCTCCTCAGCAAAGTGGACCAGGAGATTGTGAAGGTGGTCCAGGAGCGTATGAGGGCCTGCCAGCAGAGAGAGGGGCACAGCTACCAACTGAACTGTGCTAAAGAAATACAGCAGTTCAACGAGGTGACCAAGAACTTCCAGTCACGCTGTAAGTATTGTGCTGTTTGGTGCTTGGACATATGTGGTGTAATAGAAAGACATGTCTCCTACGGGTCCTTGAATCCCTTGAAAGTTTGAGAATAGACATAAATAGACACGGGTCATTGAAAGTGCATTGATATATATTTTGTGCAAGAATAGAAAGTTGTTTAGACATTTTTTTTACTCGTTTTGCTGTGCTGTGTTAGAGAAGGCAAGAGATCACATTGTTTGCCATCACTGTAACAGCACACACATTCAAGCCTCTTTCTCTTTTGATGAAAAAGTTCAGTGATGTAACAGTAATTAACCTTGATGATCGGTGTCTCAAATTATGCCGTGTTGGGTTCTTGAATTTGAGGGATTTTGGCTCGGAAAGTTCTTGAATTTGATGTTTAAAAAGGTGTGGGAACCTTGGATACGTTCAGGAAACCTACATGTGTCACATCACACTGCTGACTAAATACCAAAAACCAAATGCTTTCATAGGCTAAAGGTTTATTTCCTCTATCATGTGTCAGTCACTAAATGGGCATTATTGTACAAATGCAGCAAATCGTGCAACAAATATTGTTTGTTGTAGCACTGAAACAATTGGCAAAAATGTATTTGGCAACAAATTTTGGTAATAATTGCCATTTATTAAAGGAAAATGCAAAAAAAAAAAAAATTTGTTCCAGCTTCTGAAATGTGAGAATTTGCTGCGTTTCTCAGTTTTTATATAAAGTGGACAAAAATAAATTTGTAGAAATCACCTTTTGGTTTTAGGAAATCATGATGGACATTTTCTAGACGTAATAATGAAAGTAAATAACATTATTTTGACATTCACATTGTTATTTATTGTCACTTTTGCTTGGCTACCACTACACGTTTTAAATTCATGCCCTGCCTCCTTGCAGATGGAGACCTGGGAGCGTACGCCAGCGGGAGGAAATGTCTAATGAAGCAAAAAGAACGGATGATGGCTGCTCAGGCCCAGACGGCTTAAGAACAGCTCCCTAACTATCTGTCCTGTGTAATAATTGTAAAATAAAATGTTATGAGATAAGTCATGTCTGTTTGTGTCTTTCCACCGTTCTGAAAGTGACGATACATGCGTGGTTGTCCCCTCGCTAGAAAATGTATCCAGCAATCCTCAAGTTTCCTGCACGAAAAGCTTTTATTGTTTCTTGCAAACAACCACATACTACGGAGGACGAAGTTTTCCCCTTTAACATCAGTTGATTCAGTCAAAACACGCTCAGTAGTCGGGGCTGACGGGCCTTTCTCACAGCAGACATTTTGACTTGTCATAGTAGGAAAAGCGCAGGTGTTAAATGTAGGTCTGCACACTGTAGCTCCCTTTAAGTGCAATTTATTGGCACATCTCTGTGACGTTTCGAGCCGATGCCCTGCTTCAGACTTAATTAATCTGCACAGACGCTATCTTTAAAAAAAAAAGTAAAAGTCTCATTGTAGATTTATGAAGTTGAAACGTCACAAAGATGTGCCAATAAATTGCACTTAAAGGAAGCTAGTGTGCTGACCATCTACATTTTTCATTGCTGTCTCCTAATGGTCCAGCACTACAGTTTTGGATGTGCGCGACCACTTTACATTGTTTATAGCACAGGTGTTACTAATAATACTAATGACTGTTGTATTCAAGTGTCCAGTGAGAGTGACAGTGAGCCAGCATGCACAATACCTGGAACCTGAAATCAAAGCAGCTAAATGAAATTCAGCCATCATTAATCTTATTATTTACACCTGTGCTTTTCCTACTATGACAAGTTAAAATGTCTTTTGTGAAAAAGGCCAGTTGTGCGACTATCTCCCCTTCATATCTCTAAATGTTTTAAACCAATGTGGACGAGCTGCTGGGCAGTTAAGCTATTGACTTTAATATCCAAATTATGTTCTGATTTATTAGAAATTTAATTTGCTTAATTAGCCAAAAACATTCCCATCTTATTAAAATGTAAATTTTTTCCATTTAAAAAAAAAAGTGTCACTTAATATTTAGATAAAATATACTGCAATAAAATTCTTCTACACGTCACCCATCCCTGCATGGTGGTGCTCATGGAAAAAACTTTGACATAAAACTGCATTTGGTCTATTGTAGTCACTAGTTGACATTTCACTGTACCCATACCGTAATTTACTGGGCTTTAAGAGGTCCATCTTATTAAGCAACACCCCTATTCTGTCAAAAGTAGCACCAAACACACGGTACATGTTGTTTAAGAACGTTTATTCAACAATTCTCTGTACAAAAAGTTTAGGCGGGTGCAGTCTGGACTGCCTGTCCCCTCTGCACAGACACCCTGGTGTGAGTCTTGGCCAGATGGTCAGTGAACTCCTGGTAGGGAGACTTTGTGAAGACGGTCTCCTTCCACAGGTCAGGGGTCAGGTAGCTGTAGGTCTTGGAGATGGCGTCGAAGGTGGCCTTGGCTGATGAGGAAATAAAAAGAAACGATGAGTAGATGCTCAAGGTGGAACTCCATGCACATAATGGGGCTGCAGTAAAATGTTGAGCATTGAAAAGGGGAACAGAAGAGACCACTAAGAAAGTCTATCTGCCGTGCATTACAATACTCGTTTCTTTCTCTCCTGATAACGACAACTACACCACTGTAAGCAGGTGAAGCTGAGCAGAGCAAGGAGAAACCCTGAGACACTTTGACACGTAACCATCAGAAGCATCTTACCGAAGTTGCCGAGGGTGGCGGTGCAGCCCCTCGCTGAGGTGTAGCAATCGTCGATACCGGCCATCATGAGCAGCTTCTTGGGCACGGGGGCGGACACGATGCCGGTACCGCGGGGGGCAGGGATAAGACGCACCAGGACAGAGCCGCAGCGCCCGGTCACCTTGCAGGGCACGGTGTGGGGTTTGCCGATCTTGTTACCCCAGTAACCTCTCCTGACGGGGACGATGGACAGCTTGGCCAGGATGATGGCACCACGGATGGCGGTTGCCACCTCTTTGGAGCACTTCACCCCCAGACCCACATGGCCGTTGTAGTCACCGATGGCAACAAAGGCCTGTACACAAAAGCCAATAAGGTCAAATCCAGACCACACGACACTGTGGGATGATAACACTGATCAATAAGACCTTTATTACAGAATTAATGATAACTCACCTTGAACCTGGTGCGCTGACCAGCCCTGGTCTGCTTCTGGACGGGCATGATCTTGAGCACCTCGTCCTTCAGACCAGAACCCAGGAAGAAGTCGATGATCTCAGACTCCTGCAGGAAAAAGGTTTGTGATGGTTTATATTTTTTGGTATTGGTATTCCTTAGTGTTTATGATATTGTCATTTATTATTGTGTCACTTATTATGCGATAGCGATAATTTGGGATATTTGGGCCACGTGGATATGGGCGGCACTCACAGGTTATATAATCAGCAGTTCACCAGATTTTGTTAAACGTATTTTTTGTGTATCATTTTGATAGCACGTCGGACAAGCGAACCAGGCCCGACCTCAGCCTCTCAGGGGCTTTTAGTTTGTTTCCTGAAGTCGCTACACCGGTGTCACGGCGTCTAACAACGCAGAAGTCTACTGGTTACATAAAAGGTATACATCATTTGTAGCTACCAATTTAAGAGTTGCAACGTACGAAAATGGTTATAAAAGCATTTATTTTGCTACAGTGGGAATATTTAGATTAAGATAGTTTAAAGAGTCTACAGGTTCTGAACATGCATTTATAAACAAGTGTGAAACGACCTGGGTTTTCAAAAACTGTCCAGAACTAGGGATGCTCATTTTGAAAAACTTTCTTAACCGATAAGCGACCCTCATTAATCAATTATTAACCGACAAGATTTGTGCCTCGTACCAGCTGCAGGAGCACAACAGATATTCATTGACTGGAGTCTCCAGTTCACCGTCCGGGAGCGTTAACTTAACAGCTACGATGCTGCGTGTAGTGTCGTGGACATGCAGCCACTTTCCCAGTAAAAGTCTCCACCGCACATTTAGTTTAGCAGGTTGTCAGCCCAGGTTGTCAGCCCGGCTTAATGATACTTTGTCTGGCATAACTTTAGCGAGTGGCCAACAAACAGTGTGTGTTTGTGCTACATTAGCAGTTAAAATACTTATTGTCGGTTAACGGTTAAACAGTTATTTAAGAGTGATCCAGAATCATTCAGAGAAAATCATTTTTAGCTCTTTGACTTGAATGTGATGATGGTACTGAGCTTTAAAATCAATATAACCATCTTGGGCAAGACCAATAATGCACTTCTTTGCATGCAATAGACCTCCTGTTATACCAACTATTAGATTCTGTCACTATGGTCATCATCACACTGCTTACCTTGATGGGCAGAGAGTACAGGTAGATCTCCTCCAGGGACTTGATCTTCATGTCCTTAACCAGGCGGCCCAGCTTGGTGACTGGAACCCACTAACAAAACACACAGAGCATCTCAGTAAGATAGATTGTTCGTAGTATTAAGAAATATTAGATATTATATCACCACATAATCTAAAGATTACTAGGTCTTTATCTTACTAATTATATTTAATTCAATTTGATATAATATTGGAAAAAAATAAAAACAATTCATTATTTACATATTTATCTTAAACATATTGACTATTTGTTATCTTTTCTTATATGCAAATTATTATTTATAATATACAATACAACATGCAATATATACATGCATACACATACAAAGATAGATAGCTTGTGGTATTAAGAGCCATTAGATATTCTTGTACCACATTAATCTAAAGGTAACTGGGTCTTTCTCTCACCTCCTTGTCCTCGGACTTGCCTCCCCGGGCACCGCGTCCCCTTCCACGGCCTCTGCCGCGGCCACGGCCCCTGCCGCGGCCACGGTCTCCAAAACCTCCGCGAAAACCTCCTCTACCACCGGCGTCGTCCGCCATTTGCTGCAGAACAACACAGAAACCACAATGAGCATCTCCTTCAACCGCTAAAGCAAGAAAACGTGTCAGTTAGCATCCTGCCGCCATGTTTATTAACGATGAGGACTTTCCTTCAAATATTCACTAATATCTCAAATTCTGCCTCGTTATCCACATAAATACGAGCAGGGAATTGATTTAACATATTTAAGTGTAATATTGTATGTTAAATGGATGTGTTTAGCTGAAGGATGTGTGAGATAAAGCAGGATTTTAATCGGATAGACGGTCTCGCCATTCAACTTACGTGATCTTTATTACAGGAAGAAGAACCACGAGAAGTCTCGCCGGTTTATATATGTAAAGGTGTTCTCGCGATATTTCAACTAAGAGGGCACACAATGGGAAGTCCCGCGGGGATTTGTGCAAATGTGTTATCGCGATATTTCATGTGAAACAGAATATGCTGACTGCTGCCCCCTAGTGGCAGGTTTTTCAGACATGACCCAACCTTATAGTAAGAGGTGATTATCGATTTTATTTTATATCTTATATCTCATGGTTGTTAAAAAAATTATTTTATAATTTTTTGTAGTGCAGATGCATCACTTGTCAAAAAAGACTCCACTCTTCACTTTACATAATAATCAGTATTTATTGCTTTGCATTATTTGTATTGTTTACAACTTATGAACACTTGACTTTTATTTTATTTCTTATTTTACTATTGGTCCTTGGTGCATTATATATATTTATTTAATATTATTTTTTATAATATTAAATAAATAATTGTGTATAAATATATATTATTTATATGAATATTATATAAATATGTTATTTATATATGATTATTAAATATTATTTATTATATAAATATTATATATATTATTTATATAATAATATTCATATATACACCTATTATAGCACCACTTGTGTACATAACAGTCGTGTATATTCCTTACCTTTATTTGTCCAGCTTTGTTGTCCTTGTCCCTAGCTGTTTTTTTCTTCTATTTCTCTGTAAGTACTTTGCGTAGAGAGATGCGTAAAACCAAAGTCAAATTCCTTGTATGTATATATTTGGCAAATAAATCAGATTCTGATTATATACTTTATTTACAAAATAAATGAAACAGCACAAAATTGTTACAAATTCACTCATTTTAATTATTTTCCTACCTACATATTCTAAAAAACACACACACACACCTTTAAATAAATAGAAACACATGCAGAAATGATACAGCCAACCAGCAGCGGTATAGTAACTGACTCAGCAGTTGTTGCTGTTGTTGCTACCTGAGCTGCCACTGCTCTCTCCAAGGTCCTCCTCCTCCACCTCGTGCAGATCGTCCATCACCTCCAGGCTCTCACAGATCAGATTTATCTGCCTCTTCATGTGGGTCATGGTGCTCTGCATCCTTCTCATCTTCCTCTGCAGGGCGGTGGCGATGGCCCTGTGGTTCCTCTGTCTGGCTTCATACTCCTGCCTCAGCTGCTTGTAGCAGTTGTGCTGAGCCTGGGTGCGGTGGGAGAGGATCGTCCCGCAGCCCATGTGGCAGGGCTCCCGCCAGTGTTCGCAGTGGCATGCGTGGGTGTCCAGGTCCCTGCGGAGGAGTTGCGACCGGCAGCCCTGGTACGGACAGGGGATGAGCTCATACAGACAGCTCATGCTGTGGCAGTACTGCTCTGAGAGAGAGAAGGTCTCTGTACAGCCACGGATCTCATTCTTACACTGTCAGAGGGCCAGATACAGAGACACACAAAGAAATCAATAACTATAAAACACATGGTTCACATTATGCCTGCTGCATGAGGTGTACTACTCAACTAGAAGAACTGCTACTATGTGAAGTAAAAAAGTACACTATTTGTCTCAGAATTGTGGTGGAGTAGAAGTTTTCTGACATTTTCAAGTCTAATTTATTAATTGAGCAACTGAAAAATGATGTATATTAATTGATCATGAAAATGATATTAGTCACACCCCTATAGTAACAGATATTCACCATTAAAAAGGCCATAATAACATAATAACTGTAACCAGTAACATGAATACCTACCTCCTTTTTCTCCCAAAGTACTAATGTAGCGACACAATTACTAAAATGAGAGTTTCCATAATTACAGTACATACCTTTTGCTATACTATTTATGTAAATGTACAACTTCTATCTTCCATTTCCTACCTTGATCTTCATGCGTCCGATAGATTTGCTAAGCTTGAACATGACAAAGATCAAGCTTGGGTTAACAGGCTTCCTGCAGCAGGGGCAGGTCTCCTGCCTGTAGAGGATAAACAACAGTTAGTCCTCTTCCTCTGTATGGACCAGACATGAATATATATTAACAGTCCAGTGGTGTTGACCCATGTTATGTTCAGTACCTCTTCAGCCACTGTAAGATGCATTTCTTGCAGAAGATGTGGTGGCATGCAGCTCTTACTGGACACCTGAGGACACCCTGGCATATGGTGCAGATCAGATCGTAGTCTGGAGTGTCCACAAACAGCTCCACATCATAGCCCCCACTCTGTGTTGACACCTCTGGGTCCGCCTGGATATGGCCAAAATAAATACTACTTTATTCTGAGTTATCATATTAATGTTATCATTAGGGCTGTCAAGGTTAAAGCGACAACGCGTTAACGCAAGTCCGTTTTAATGCCCTGTGGCATACAGCTTATTGCAAAGGAGGCTAAATAACGCTCCAAACTTTCACTAAATCTTGGCGAGGAACAACTGGCATTTCAACCTTGACCTCTGACCTCAAGATGTGTGAATGAAAATGAGTCTCCCCTTTACAGACATGCCCACTTTATGATAATCACATGCAGTTTGGGGCAAGTCATAGTCAAGTCAGCACACTGACACACTGACAGCTGTTGTTGCCTGTTGGGCTGCAGTTTGACATGTTATGATTTGAGCATATTGTTTTATGCTAAATGCAGTACCTGTGAGGGTTTCTGGACAATATTTGTCATTGTTTTGTGTTGTTAATTGAATTCCAATAATAAATATATATATACAATTGCATAAAGCAGCATATTTGCTCACTCCCATGTTGATAAGAGTATTAAATACTTGACAAATCTCCCTTTAAGGTACATTTTGAACAGATAAAAAAAAAATTAATTTGCGATTAAATATTTTAACCGGTTGACAGCCCTAATTATCATATATTTCAGGGAAACACATTAAAAGGTAGAGGTTTGCCAGCTGAGGAGATTGACAAACTGTGACCTCATGATGAGTGTTTTCTCCTACAACCTGCCTACAACCAGTCCACAGTGTTTTCAACATAAAGGCAAGAGATGACAAAACAGAATTGTTCTGGAAAGTCATATGACTGATTGCATGATAACAAAAAAAACAAGTGTAATCCTTCAAAACTATTTGTTTTTTTACCCACAACAAAACACAAGATAAATACAAAATAATGTTAGGCATTATTTCCTTAATTGCAGTTTTAGTTAATTCTACCATCTAATAATAAAAGCATAGCATGACACTCATACAAGACTACGTATTTCTAAGAAAAAACAAATTTCAGTGTTCACAAATGATGTGTAATAGTTTCAAATAAGTATTCGTTATTAAAACTGACAAATAAATGAATAAATAAACAGAAGTAGTTGTGTACTCACCATGACAATCTTCTCACCGTGTTTCCATTCCCAGTGCTGGTTTACTCCATATCGGTCCTCTCACATGTCACACGCCCGCCTTATCAATACAACACACACATGAACATTCCTGACAAACCATGAAGGAGGGACCGTGTTGCGTGTAAAAGGGAAACAGGAAATTATGAAAACGAGTGGAGATAATGGCGCTCATTATGGAGCGGCTCGGTCCTTTCCCTTCTGTTCTAGCAGCAAAACGCTCCACAGCCTCCAGCGCGTCAGACAGCAACATGTGGACATGAATAGATCCAGTTGAGTCTATTGTTGTCAGCCCCGGGGACTAAATTTAAAAGTAAATTGTAATTAAATTTTTGCATTCACCTTTGTTACTTTTAAACTTCAATTTTCCAAAAAAAAAAAAAAAATACTAGTTTATATGCTTTTAAGATATAATTCCCGTCTTCTTCTTCTTGTTCTTTTAGGTTTATTGGCGGTTGGCAAACAACGATTTGGTGCATTACCGCCAACAACTGGTATGGAGTGTGGATCATTCTCTCTAATAATTACTATATCCCCAAATAAAATAAAAAAAAAATATAAATATAAATATACATGTAAATATAAATATAAAAATGAAAATAAATATAAAAATTTAAATTTAAAAAGGAAAAAACAACCTCATATTTTTCCAATCATATTAATTTTTCTAAGATACTGAATTAATGTTCTATAGCACTCATTTAGTGAGTTCTTTTGTAGAATGTCTATTAATTCAAAGTGTACTTCAATCTCTTTGAGGCCTTGACTCGAATGCCTTCTTTTTTCCTCATATCTCTCTCACCTTTGTTACTTCTAAACTTCAAATTTCCAAAAATACTAGTTTATATGCTTTTAAAACAGAATTCCTGTCTTCTTTTTCTTTAAGGTTTATTGGCGGTTGGCAAACAACTTCTGGCTAATAATTACTATATCCCAAAAAAATAAATGAAATAAAAAGAAAATAAAGATAAAAAGAAAAAGAAAAAGAAAAATAGAAAAGAAAAATAGAAAATAAAAAAGAAAAGAAAAAGAAAACAAACAACCTCATATTTTTTCAATCATACATTGTTAAGACTTCCCCAGTAAAATAACAGTAAAGAACTGGCAGCAGGGTTGCCTTTATGTTACTGTAAAATTAACATTATTATACTGTTAATGAATAATACAGTTTTCATTTTATTAATTTCACAGTATTTTACAGTTAATTTACTGTTTAAAGATACATTGTATAGCTGTTTTTCCACCTTTCTTTTACATTATCTTACTGATTTGTTTGATTGAACAATAAAGCTAATTCACTGATTTTACAATCATGTACAATGTACAAGCCTCACATGAGCAGATCAGGTCCCAGAATTAAAGAAATACTGCATGAAACTGTTACTGATGATACTTTAGACAGTTGATCAGCAGTAAAGTGCTGTTTATTAAGAATGCATTAGTTAAAAAACGGCCTATGAGCGTAATTTAACAGGTTTTCTTTTGTATTAACAGTAAAGCACTGTTTTTAGCAATACCAGGTTAATACTGTTGAAATCCTGCTGTAAATTAACAGCAATTGTTTACAGTGTACAATAACAAGGCCCATATCTCAAAGACTACAGTCATAGGGGTGGGGGAACTCGTGCCCAGCAGAATAGAGCTTGTGTTGCCTGTAGGGCTGTCAATCGGTTAAAATATTTAATCACAATTAATCGCATGATTGTCCATAGTTAATCGCAAATTACTCACATATTTTTTTATCTGTTCAACATGTACCTTAAGGGGAGATTTGTCAAGTATTTATTAATACTCTTATCAACATGGGAGTGGGAAAATATGCTTACTTTATGCAAATGTATGTATTTATTTATTATTGTAAATCAATTAACAACACAAAACAATGACAAATATTGTCCAGAAACCCTCACAGGTACTGCATTTAACATAAAACAATATGCTTTCCCTGCTTTCTTCCCAGCTCATTGGATAAAAGACAGATTTTTAAAAAAGCATCTGTCCTGCAGTGGTTTGACTTTTGAAAACTAGAGCTAAAGAAAAGCGGGGACATCGTCTCAATATGTGGGACGAGAGATTAAAAATGCTGTGCAGTCCCTTGTAAAGGTGGACACCTGGTCACCCTAGGTTGACTTTTCTTTTGTATTAACAGTAAAGCACTGTTTTTTAGCAATAACAGGTTAATACTGTTGAAATCCTGCTGTAAATTAACAGCAATTGTTTACAGTGTGGTAATGGTACTGTTGGACTAATGTTTAATTTATCTATTTCAAATTATTTTGCTTTCTGGATCACTGTCCGTCCAAAGCTTTTTGTTTCCTTCCTTTCCCAGAACTCCTGTGTGTTTACATGTTTGGATTTTACAGCATTATGAGCGGGGACCCAGCCGACCAATCAGAGCTCAGTGCGCTCCGATGACGTAGAATGTGCGCGACTCGAGCATCAACATGCGGGAGTTGAGGAATGTGTTGACTTCAGGCAGCGTGTGAAGGGAGAAATAAGTCATTTACATCACAACAGCTGACAAAAACATTACGTTTTGGGTGTTTAACGCGAGCAAGATGGCGAATACCAACCTCCAGTTCAAAACAAAGTAAGTTTTTAATGTATTTGATGTGAAATCTGCACACTTTACTTGCTATCTGGCTAACAAGCTAGGCTAAAACATGTCATTTAAAGTTATTAACAGTAATGTTTCTGTTATTCTGTTACAGTTATGTTGTTGACAGCAAGATTGAGCCGTTTTACAAAGGAGGGAAAGTGCAGGTGAGTTTTCTACCTTGTGTTTTGGGTCTAAAGTGTGTTTCAGTGTGCATTACATGAAATCATCTCATGACATCTAATGTCAATCAGTATGTTTCTAATTACTTCATATCATAGTTTTCTGTTGTAATTAGTGCTTTTTGGAAAGATTAAATGTATTGGTCGTCCTAGGGGACACCAGTCAAAAGCACCAAATTGCAGCCTATGCATGTTATTTTTTCCCTTTTTATTTATTTTTACATTTTAAAGAGACATAATAAACAACAACAGAGAGAAAAGACACACACACACACACACACACACACACACACACACACACACAGAACTAAAATAGGATTACATAAAATAAAACTCCCACCCCAAACTAACAACAGATGCTGCTGTGTCAAAAGTGTGTTGCTGAAATCAATGTGCATTACATGAAATGATCTCATGACTTTGTCAATCAGTTTGTTCCTAATTAGTTCACATCATTGTTTTCTGTTTTAATTAGTGCTTCTTGAAAAGACCAGTGTATTGGACGTTCTAGGGGACCCCAGTCAAAAGCACCCAAATGCAGTTCTTTTTTCTTTTTATTGATGTTTACATTTTAAAGAGACATAATAAACAACAACAGAGAGAAAACAACAGTCCTTGTATGTTAAATAGGTTGATAGGATGAGGGTTAAAGGACTCCAGTGACTTAATATTGCACTGTAATAAAGGTTGGGGACTTACAAGTAACATCTTGACCTTTAGTCTCTAGTATGGGACCAGCTGGCCCTCAACCTCTCTGTCTCTCTGTCACTGTCTGTCTGTTTGTTTTCCAGATCAGCAAAGATGAAAAGTTCATCTTTTGCACTTGTGAATCTCATGTCAACGTTTTGGAGATCAGCACAGGGAAGATCGTCCACAGTGTTGAGCACGTGAGTACTGAATTGAGCCATAGATCAACATACAATAACAGGAACCCGTATCTCAAAGATATCTCAAATGTAAAGATTTGCTGCTTTGTTTTGTGTCACATTGTAAATTGTTAATTGGACAATCTGTGTCCTCTGTCCATATTGTAATTGCAGGATGATCAAGAGGACATCACATCTTTTGCACTCAGCAGTGATGATGAGGTAAAGCAAACACCTCCCTGTCATTACTTCAGTCAGACTTCATGGTGTGAATTTGTATGTTTTCTATCAGCCTGTAAAAGAGTATTCAGTCTCTGCTCTGTTTCCCACCACAGATGCTGGTAACAGCTAGTAGAGCTCTGCTGCTGAAGCAGTGGGACTGGAGGCAGGCTCAGTGTACTCGCTCCTGGAGGGCCATTCACACTGTTCCTGTCGCCAGTATGACCTTTGACTCCACCTCTACGCTCCTCGCCACAGGTCAGCAGTTAATGACAATAAGTTGTGTCTTTAGTTTCCCGTGTTTCTGCCTGATCTCTGCTACGGAGACATTGTACTCTTGTTTACAGAGTTTGTCTTCTTGTCTTGCAGGAGGCTGTGATGGCACCATAAAGCTTTGGGATGTGCTGAAGCAGTACTGCACCCACAACCTGAAAGGGTCGTCTGGCGTTGTACAGTAAGTTCAGATATCTATGAACAAGACATGCTTTGAATAATATATATTTATACATAGGCAGGAAGATGTTTTTTCATTCTAAAACTTGTATACTCAAAAAAAGGACAAGATTAGTGTGTCATTCCTAGTTTTTTTTCCCAGATCTTACTTTAAGATACATGAACGTGTTTTTCTACAAAACCTTTATTTCTCTCATTTAAAAAAGAAGCCAATATTTCAGTGTTAAATGTTGTCTAAACACAGGCACTGGCCTCTGCATCCTAAGCATTTAGAACAGTGGGTTGCTGTAAAGCGCCCGGGGAGCAGCTTGGGGTTCAGTGTCTCGCTCAAGGACACTTTGACATGCAGACAGTAGGAGCCGGGGATCGAACCGCCAACTTTGTGATTAAAGGATGACCCGCTTTACCCACAGCTGCCCTCCAAATTCAGTATTAAAACATTGTGTGTGTTTGCAGCCTGGTCCAGTTCCACCCAGACATCAGCCGGCTGCAGCTCTTCTCCTCCTCTCTGGACTGTGGCGTCCGGCTGTGGGACCTGCGCTCCAGTCAGTGTGTGTGTGTGCTGCAGAGCCACTACAGCGCCGTCACCTCGCTCAGCTTCAGCCCCGACGGTGACACCATGGTCAGGTACGGTACCCTCAGCCACTCAGAGGATGGGTTGTTAGTCACAACATTTAAAGTTTTTGGGCTTCTAATGCCTTTCTTGTTCTTGCTGTAATTGTGTGTCGATCTTTATTTGTAGTTCTGGCAGAGACAAGATCTGCACAGTGTGGGACCTGAAGACTCGGAAAGCCAAGCGAACTGTGCCGGTCTACGAGGTAAGGCCGTGAAAACAGTGTGCTGAAAACTGGAAGATATTTCTACTTTGCTTATAAAAGCTTCTTACATGCTTCCAACCCCCTGACTGCTTTATTTGGCCTCCCCTCATCTCAGAATTTGCCCACTACGATAAAGCACGTCAATGCTTTTACGACCCTCTTAGCCTTCTCAAATGGGAACACGCCTCCCCTCTAACTCATAACAGTTGGATCCAGAAAGTCATATATTGCTTACAACTTGAAAAGTTAAGATTCTCTCTGAAAGGATCTCTGGAATCCTTCTATAAAATGGTCTATATCAACGACCTCACTGTTGATCCTGATACTGACTGTGTTTCCTGAGCGGAGCTTGTGGGGCAGGGAGAGAGGGAGAGAGAGGGAGAGAGAGAGGAAGAGGGAAAGGGAGAAGGAAAGGGAGAAGGAGAGGGAGAGAGGGACTGAGAGAGAGAGGGATCTTCACTACTCCTTTTCTACGACCCTCTTTATTTATTTATTTTTTTTAAGCAAAATCCATTATTTGATTTCATAGATCTTTTTTTCTTTTATTATTTTTCTTTTCTTTTCTATTTATTTACTTTTTAAAATTATTTTATATTATTACTTTTTTTTATTATATATTTTTATTTATTTATTTATTTTCTTTCTTTTTGTGTGAGATGGGGCGGAGGGGTGGTCCTTTTTCTGTTTTTATTTCATGTCACGGACACTGAGTTATGTTCTACATTTGATAAGATGACCTTTGCCATGTCTGCAAAAAAAAACAAAAAAAGATTTGGATTAAGAACAATTTTAAGATATAGCAAATAAAAAACATGTATGAGGAATATATAATAAATGTAAAATAATGTTAGAAAAAGGTGGTATTCATTAAAAGCAAAATCATAAAAATAAGCTCTTTTATACTCTTCATGTTGGTAAAATGCTGCAGCTTCATTTCTCTGTGTGTGTTGTGTTTGCCTGCAGGCTGTGGAGGGTGTCGTGCTGCTGCCTGACGATGCGGATTTGTCTGAGATTGGAGTGAAGAGCGAAGACTTGCATTTCATCACAGCCGGCAGCAAAGGTTCGCCTCGTCAATTGTACAGAACATCTAATCTGTGTTGCCGTGCACGTGTCCAGCACTTCCTCAGAGCTTTTGCTTTAAATGTCTCTCCCTTCCTCACCTGTAGGTGTGTTGCGAGTCTGGGAGGCCAGCACGGCGCGTTGCGTCTATGCCCAGAAGCTCACCTCCACCCTTAGCGCTGTCTCTGGGGAGGAGGAAGAGAACGACGACGACCCCCGCGGTCTGACGCACCTCCTTCACCTGCCTGCCTCCTCCAGACTGGCCACAGTCACAGCAGAGCACAACATCGTGCTCTACCAGCTGCCGGCGCTCACCACACAGCAGCAGGTGGGTACCGAGGTGGAGGTTGTTTTAACGCCACTAATTTCTTTAAGGCATTAGCGCAACTTGCAATCGGAGGTTGTAGCGGGCTCAGTTTTAAAGCTAGAGTGAAGATACTGGTATCATATGACACTAGCAAACCTAATGAATCTATTGGTACGGACTGTCATACCAGCTTGTCGAGAAGGAGGCTAAATAACGCTACAAACTTATGCTAAAGTTTGGCGAGGAAAAACTGTCATGGCCTTGACACACTGACAGCTGTTGTTGCATGTTGGGCTGCAGTTTGCCATGTTATGATTTGAGCATATTTTTAATGCTAAATGCAGTACCTGTGAGGGTTTCTGGACAATATCTGTCGTTGTTTTGTGTTGTTAATTGATTTCCAATAATAAATGTATACATATATTTGCATAAAGCAGCATATTTGTCCACTGTCATGTTGATAAGAGGATTAAATACTTGACAAATCTCCCTTTAAGGTACATTTTGAACAGATAAAATCACGATTAAATATTTGAATCGATTGACAGCCCTGTTATTTAAACAAAATGAATGGACACTCTCGTCTCTCCTCTCTCAGTTTGTGGGATACAACGACGAAGTGCTGGACGTGAAGTTTCTGGGTAAAGGGGACAGCCACATCGTGGTGGCCACCAACAGCAGCCAGCTGAAGGTGTTTGAGCTGCTCACCAACAGCTGCCAGATCCTCTACGGACACACAGGTCAGCCACCAGCAGAGGGCAGCATGTGTCTACGTATACCTACATGTGAAATTCATAGCAGTGTGTTTATTTGTTCACCAGAGGGCAGAAAGTTTCCACAGGAAAAAAAATGTAAAGTTGTATAATCAATATTTTTTTCTTATTTGATTCAGTTATCTGTCTTGTGTACATTTCAACACCATTTCTGTGTGTCAGATAACTATTAATGTAGGTAAAATAGACATTGTTCAGGCTATTTTTGCAGTATTTTCTGTAGCTTCTAAAAGCTTCTACAGTAGATCTTACATGACTTGGAGAGACCTGGGTGACTTTACTTACAATTATAGATTTATTGCCACGCTGGTAATAATGACTAGTCTTTAAGAAAAATACATTTGCTTCGTATCGAGGCTGATTTATATTAATATTATCAAATAAATAATAATATCCTTTTATTTGTAGAGAACGTAGCTTTATACAGAACAGCAAATTCAACTCAAAAGACATTTAAGGTACAGCTGAACTTTGGACGACCTGACGGAGACACCAGTGTCAAATTCAGACATTTATATTCGATACCATGTGATAATAACGTCGTTATGCTGTTGCATCACAAGTCTGGTTAGAAGCGGGAACCAGACATCAGATCTTCCACAGAGATAAACAAAACATTCATTTTGGACCTGTCAACATTTTTTAAATGATTAATTCACAGTCATACATTTTTTTTGGAGGAAAAGCCATACTTTTATTCAGCACCTTTCTAAAAGCTCTGTGGATGTATTTATTTTTTTTTTTTTAATATTCATCTTCATAAAAGTTTTATAAATATAACCTTTAAAATAATTAAAGAATAATGTAAGAATTAAAACACAGGTACTAGAAACTAGGACAGCATAAGTCAGAGGAGGAACCAGCATCCAAAGAATTCAGATCTGTTAACACAATGAGGTTATCTTGGGTTTACAGTGTTAAAAAGTGACTTGCCGAGCAGGTTGGAGAAAGAAGATAATGTTCTCTGGCATTCATTGCTATTTTTATCTTCACTGTTCATCGCCCACAGATACCGTTCTCTCATTGGACGTGTTCAAGAAGGGTTTTCTCTTTGCGAGCTGCGCGAAGGTGAGCAAACACACACACGTCTCTGCACCCTCCAGCGATGCTGCACACAAAGACCAGGAACTAAGGAAACAATGAGCACGTAGTGTCAACACACTCCATATGTACTTTCTGTTACTAGTAGATTATTGAACGAATTAATGAATTATTAAACCCCATTTCAGCCAACACACATTTACACCGATCAGCCATGACATTCAGACCACTGACAGGTGAAGTGAATAACATTGATTATCTCGTTACAATGGCACCTGGCAGTGGGGGGGTATATTAGACAGCAAGTGAACATTTTGAACTCTGAACTTTGTGTTGGAAGCAGAAAAAATGGGCCAGCGTAAGGATGTGAGCGACTTTGACGAGGGCCAAATAGTGATGTCTAGACGACCGGGTCAGAGCATCTCCAGAACTGCAGCTCTTGTGGGATGTTCCCGGTCTGCAGTGGTTAGGACCTACGTACCAAAAGTGGTCCAAGGAAGGAAAACTGGTGAACCGGCGACAGGGTCAGACCCGAGGATCATTGATGCACATGGGGAGCGAAGGCTGGCCCGTGTTGTCCGATCCAATAGAAGAGCTACTGGAGCTCGAATTGCTGAAAAAAGTTAATGCTGGTTCTGATGGAAAGGTGTCAGAACACACACAGTGCATCGCAGTTTGTTGCGTATGGGGCTACGCAGACCGGTCAGGGTGCCCGTGCTGTCATCATGTCATGGCTGATCAGTGTATATATATTTATTTACTTACCAGGGACGGCACACATTAATCGACATGTCAGTTTTCACCTCACTGGAAATGTGCCAGCTCATTTTCACGTGTAGGTTATTACAAATGAGTTGCCTAATGTTATCAATGCTATGCACTACACAATACAATACATGACTAAATACATGATTATAAAGTAGCAGATATATAAACAATGAGTTTTTAACAGCCGTGCCAGATATGAGGTAGTGTGATTACTCATGATTGTTTTGCTTTAAGCCATCTCTGAAATGTATTAGGTAACAAGTGCCGTCTCATTTGCGTGTTGTGTGTCTTTTGTCTTTAGGACAGGTCAGTGCGTGTGTGGCAGATGGACAGCGACAACGGTCAGGTGCGCTGTGTGGCTCAGGGCTCCAACCACGCCAACGCCGTGGGCTCCATCACCTGCTCCAGGTAACATTACCTGTTTCTTTTAATGAAAGCGTCCCAACGCAGGCAAAGAGTCTACTAAATGATTCTCCCATCTTTGTGTGCAGGATGAAAGCGTCTTTCGTAGCGTCTGGCAGTCAGGACTGTACCGTGAAGGTGTGGGATCTGCCGGCAGACTTGTCTACGACAGAGGCGGAAATACATCAGCTGACCCCCCGCGCCACAGAGAAGGCACACGACAAGGTAGGAGCGCGAAAACTCTGCACGCTTTTCCGAGAAGAAGAAAAAACCTATAGCATGCATAGTATAGAAGATGCGTGACAGGACAAGTCAGAGATAAACAAAACATAATTCCTAATGTTCTATTTTTTATTTTTTATGAAACCTTTATTTAAAGGGACTATTTGTAACTTTCAGAATTGCTTGTTAACAGCGACACCTGTGG
Organism: Sebastiscus albofasciatus; assembly: GCA_916701655.1. Lineage (NCBI taxonomy): Eukaryota > Metazoa > Chordata > Actinopteri > Perciformes > Sebastidae > Sebastiscus > Sebastiscus albofasciatus. The sequence goes on along the minus strand of CAKAOI010052261.1, from coordinate 5,507 downwards.
CCGTGAAATCAACGAAAGTCAGCATCGAGCTCGCGCTTGCTCGCTCTAAATATACCTGAACGAGCATCGCTCAAAACAGTGAGGCGACACACGTCAGCTAAAACCACAATATCACTCTATATTTCAGCTGCTTGGCAGTAATGTTAGCTGACCAGACGAAGGTATCTCCATGAACATGATTTAGATCTGATCTTAGTGTTGGGTTTTCCTGCCTCAGCGCAGGCTGATGCAGCGGGGCTATGCAGCGTGTCTCCCTGCTCTCTCCGCTCGCAGCCGGAGAGAGCAGGGAGACACCGGCACCCGGTAGGTAACGAGACGATAACGTTACTCGCTGAGGAGCTCCGTCACTTCACAAGACACGGGAAACCTCTGTTGGTCTGGAGGAGCTGCAGCATTTATTTCTGCACAAACGTCCCCTGTACATTCACTAGATATTCTCAGAGCTACTAACTCTTCTGCAGTGTGGAGTGAGCGCGCGTTCACGTCTAGAGGTGGAGCGAGCTGAGCGAGAACGCGCGCGCTGTCTGAGTAAAGGCAGGCAGGCAGCGGCCACACGCGAACCCGCATATACGAGCGTGCATGTGTGGCGACCCGCTACATTTATACGCTTAGAAAGTTACAAACAGTCCCTTTAACCAGGAGTAATAACTCGTTGAGATTAAAACTCTCTTTTCCAAGAGTGTCCTGGCCAAGATAGGCAGCAGCACAGTTACACGGTTGCAGACGTAAAACAAGTCTTTTAGGAGCAACTTTAAAGACATTCAGTGAGACCAGCTCTGGAAGTTTGCAGTTCTCCTTCATTAGATGCCACATGATAATTAATTTGAGAATTAGGTCACATGATATGTTTGCCAAAAACCATCCTCAACTCTCTTTCAGTCATATGCAAATATGATATAAAAAACAATTCCTAATGATAATCAGTAAATTAAAAAGGTGCGTCAGGGTGTGTCGGCAAATTACGGCAAAGGGAAAGACTCGTGAGAAATGTTGTTGTAATTGCAAAGCTGTCAAAGCAGTTCACGTTTGTACATTCGTGTGGGTGTTTGACAGCTTGAAGCATGAGTCATTGATTGGGATTGTCTCAAATACAAAGACGTGATGATTGAATTTGTCAGAGGAGACAGAGTCAGGGTGGTCCTTACTGAACTTACATCTTTTATCAATCAAACGAGTTGGAAGTATGAGACATTTAATCCCTTTTTTTTTTTTTTCCTCACCGCTCTTTAACAGCTTTTCTGTAATTTGAAGAAAGGTTGTTGACACGTCACGCTATTGTCATAAGGTCTTACTCACGTACTGACTCACACCTCAGATAATCCCTTTTTCTTGGGAATAGCAGTGGAAAGTCATTGTTAACATTTACACAAGGAACATGATCCAATTAGATTACGGCTGAGTCATTTTTATTTATTTCGTCGGAGCATTTGGACCGATGCAGGAAGAGAAAAGACTCTGTAAAGAGAGGGCATAGTTTTTCCTCACAGTGCAAACGTGTCTGAATTAGACAAATAGTCCGACTGTTTGCAGCATGTAGAAGCTTTTTATTTTAGTTTAAGTTTTAGTCTGTCACTTCATGCTTTCCTCTCGCTGTGCTGCTCCACACAACATACGTTTCTCGTCTGAAACCTGTAATTTAATTGAACACACGGTTAAAATACAATGAGGATTTGCTGCTTTTGGACGAACAAAAGACATTTAAAGGTGTCACTTTGAGCTCTGGGTTTTTCTCACCGTTTTCATATTTTCATACGTTTTATAAACCAAACTAAACATTAATAATAATAATAATCTAATGATATACTATATAATGTTATATATCGGGGTATATAGTATATTATTAGATCATTTATGTACTTATTTTTGATAATTTAAGTACATTTTCCTGTTAATACATCCATACTTTAACATTTCAACATTTTCAATGCAGGACTTTTTTTGTTTTTTACTTGTAATGGAGTATCTTCACTGTGGTTTATGTACTTTTACATTAGAAGTTCAGCTGAAAAAATGTGTTTCTGTATTGATTACAGTTTGTCTACAGTTGGGAAAAAGTAGAAGTTGATGAGAATATTTCATGAAAAAGTAAATTATTATTAAATAACTCTAATATCGCACAAATCTTGATATATATAATAGTTTAACAAATTGTTTTTGTTTTAAAGAGTATATTTATTGATTTCAAAGGGGTCGAACAATCAAGGATTAAGGAGCATAATACAAATATGTACCCTTTTTTCCAACTCACCCTCAACACAGAACACATTCTCCACACAGGAGAGCTAAAAAAATAAATGAAATAAAATATAGAAATAAACAATAAATAAAATAAAATATAGAAATAAACAATAAATAAAATAAAATATAGAAATAAACAATAAATAAAATAAAAATATAGAAATAAACAATAGATCAAAAAAATATATAAATAAACAATAGATCAAATAAAAATATATAAATAAACAATAAATAAAATAAAAATATATAAATAAACAATAAATAAAATAAAAATATATAAATAAACAATAGATCAAAGAAAAATATATAAATAAACAATACATAAAATTAAATATAATAAATAAACAATAAAAATTAAATATATAAATAAACAATAAATAAAATAAAAATGTATAAATAAAATAAAAAATATATAAATAAACAATAATAAATAAAATAAAAATATACATGTGCGCATACATATACATACACACGTATATATAAATAGACAAAATTAAATAATAAAAAAAAAACAGGAAGAGAAGGTTTATACAAATATATTTATAACAAGGGTATTCAGGCATATCAAACACTAGAGACGTGGACTTCGTGACTGGCGTGGAGACTGTATGCCAAATCAGAGCACACAAGGCCAAATTGCCTCCTAAGTTACAACATGATCGGTTGCCAACAAGCAATGTGGCATTTAAAAGCCAATTGGAGTCACGGGAGTACGCTGCTGCAGAGTGACTGTAGGGGAAGCACCGAAGTGGAGAGTTGGCATTATTTTTCATTGTCTCGACAGGTGTGCACTGTTATAGTGGAAACACTGAGATTATTTAGTCATTGCCCAGAAGTGACACACGCACGTTTTTAGGATTCACACTCTCAATTGCTCGCGCACACACACACACACACACACACACACACACACACACACACACACACACACACACACACACACACACACACACACACACACACAAAGGTGAGTCAGGTGAGTCAGTGTCTCTGTAAACAGTTCATGCAGGGTGACTCAAGGAAGTGCAGACAAATGTCCTTGTTAGTGGAGCTCATTACCGTCAGTATAATTTCAATACATTGTTAATTCCTCCTGCACATGCATGACTCACTCTAGATGTAACAAACTGTACTACAATCGCCAATCTCTCAATTACTTGACCTGTCTTTTGTTGTCATGTGAAACGTCAGTGTTTTCTGAGGAAGTGTTCTTATCGAAGAAGTGTAATTTTACATGTTGTACACCGTGTCCTGTCCAACACCCTTTTTTTTTCCCATCTTGTTTCTCAGCCCCATCCGTCTCTATTTGCGAACTTGTTATTCCTCGTTTCCTCATCTCCTTCCCTTTGCTTTCCTCCAGGACGTAAACAGCGTGGCGGTGTCACCCAATGACAAGCTGCTGGCGTCGGGCTCCCAGGACCGCACGGCCAAGCTGTGGTTGCTGGCGGGGGAGGGGGACGTGAGCCTGCTGGGGGTGTTCAAGGGCCACCGTCGCGGCGTCTGGGCCGTCTGCTTCTCTCCCGTCGACCAGGTGCTGGCCACGTCCTCCGCAGACGGCGCCACCAAACTGTGGAGCCTGCAAGACTTCAGCTGCCTCAAGGTGGGCAACGGGAAGTGTGAACGTGTCACACAGGATCATTTATCACAGAATATGATAAGTGATTGCGTACGTTAGCTGTGTCTGTGTCAGCTGATTTTGTCTTCCATCAATTAACCTCAACGCTCACCGACGGCCCCAAACTGGCCGACCGTCTTGTGTCAGGGCCTTTTAAAGTTATATTCCCATAGCGTACTGTCATTTTGATGTGGTTATTTGTTTTTTACTCGTTTTTTTTTAGACATTCGAGGGTCACGATGCATCGGTTTTGAAGGTCGTCTTCGTGAGCCGGGGCACTCAGCTGCTCACCAGGTAACCCCACCTCCCCTCTCATGCAAAGCTTTTCTCCATAAAATTACACTTTAAAATATGATCTTCTTGTTTTCAAGATTCAATAAGTAGCACATTCAACTCAACACAATAAATAAATAAATTATTAAAACATAAAACGCCCTCAGTGTAGTCAATAAATAAACTAAACTACCCTCTGCATAGGAACGATACCCACAGAATACAAATATACAGCATATGCTCTATGACCATATTAAAAGTAGCTCTCATAAAAATATAAAAAAATATATAATTAATGTATTTCAGAGGATTGCACAGTGGTAGGCAGCATATTGCACAGCATTTCAGTCCATTTGGTTCAGGTGTACTGCGTGTCAATAATGGTACCGAGGTGAGGTCTGAGGTATTTGTGTCCCTCTTTAATGTCCTTTGCTACCAGTCTTATTGTAGCTGGGAAGAAGCTGTTGTGAAAGCATGCTCTTTTTGCGTTCATTTTTCATTGCATTAACAGGTTAATTTTGAAAACACTATGCAGAGGCAATTTCTTTTAAAAACAGCCTCACATTGTGTTCGGTGCATCAGGAAAAACTGAGCTCAAAACCCTCATGTGTGCTTATCTTATCATCCGATGTCTGATTGTCATCAGTCCATTTCTGGGAATCTAAACACCGTTTGTCACGCTTACCTTCTAATAAGATAACAATTTTCTGTTGTCTTGGTGTTTGACTGAAGACGGCAAACTTTTAGAAAATTATATTAAATCACCAGTGTGTTATAGTATACTGTTTTTTCAGTTAGTATACAAGAAATCAACTTTACTGTTTTATACTAACAAGAAATTATACAATATGTGCGCCGAGCAGTAAACTCAAAGTTGATATAACTAATACTATTTTTTGTTACTTTATTTCTGTTTAGTTCACCTTAGAAATTCAGATGTGACAGTGATACCATAGATAATTTGAAAAATACTGTAAAAAAGACTCTGAAAAATGTCTAAAAAAAGTGTGAAAAATGTTTGAAAAAAAAGTCTGAAAAATGTCTGTAAAAAAAAGTCTGAAAAATGTCTGAAAAAAAAGTCTAAAAAAATTTGAAAAATGTTGGAAAAGAAAAGTCAGAAAAAAAGTCTGAAAAATGTCTGAAAAAAAAAATTGAAAAAAAAGTCAGAAAACATGTCCGTTAAAAAAAAGTCTGAAAAAGTTTGAAAAATGTTGGGAAAAAAAGTCTGAAAAAATATCCGTAAAAAAAAAAGAAAGAAAAATTTCTGGAAAAAAAAGTTTGAAAAAAAAGTCTGAAAAAAAGTCTGAAAAATGAGTCTGAAAAAAAGTCTGAAAAATGTCTGAAAAAAAAAATTTGAAAAAAAAGTCAGAAAAATGTCTAA